>CABEEJ010002640.1:0-25719 GCA_901482245.1 Timema douglasi | reverse complement strand
TATATATATATATATATATATATATATATATATATATATATATAAGGAATTTCACAAAATATTTGAAGTATTCTTCAAAATTAAATCTAGTCCAAAGCACTTAATTAAAAAGTTTCCGGTAACACTTCTTACTATTTGTATGATTCCTTTGCATGCCTAATAAAGGTGGAAACTAGAGAAAATCTACACACACACACACAGTCCCGTTGGCTACACTACCTGTGGTTCGGTGTCACGATTGACAAGTAAGCTTTCTATCTTATGGCTTGCTGATATGTTTTTGAATAAAAACTATCAAAGCGGAAAAACAGTGTTGATGCTTAGAGGGTCTAAGGGTTGTAATCTTAATATAGTATCAACCTGTGAGAAGGAGTCCCAGTTCTATTCCCTGTTTTACAAATATTATTTAATATCTTGGCTGATTTCTTAATTACACTTCAAATATATATATTCATAGGTGACTATCATTTTCTCTAGCAGGGATCTTAGGTCTCGTTTGAAGCAAGAAAACAATTACTATTATGTGGGACTAAAATCAAAACTTTCTTAATGTTTGTATTTATAATATGATTAAAATAGCTATCTGATTTTCATCGACAAGAAGAACCTTTCTTAATAGTTAATGAATAAGTTGGTTAATAATTTAATTATATTATTATATATCTACAATAACTTATGTAAATAAATGGTACGGTGCACCGCTATTTTATATTAAAATAAACATTTAATAACAAACTTAAAAAATTTGTGAAAGTAAATTGTAGGTCTGTAGAAACACTAAAAAAAACTCCTAAGCTTTGTGAAACTCTATAATAATAGCTCTTTACAGTGTTAAAGAAACATTACAACAAGGATCTATATTACTAGAAAACTATCAACATTGTTCAACGTGAGCTATATTGGAGTAGCGCGCACCTTTCGGTTCTATTAAATTACATCCAATTTATACATGATACATTTTAGCGTTTACAATCCTTAAGGGAATCTAGGTTTGTCTCTTGGTATGGCAAGCTATGTGTTAATGCACCTGTGGAGTACCTTTTACGCTTTAATAAACAATTTAATAAAATTTATCTTAATTGCATGGATGCGAGCTGGTGGAGCGCTGATGGACGAACGGTCGTAGAGCAGGTGGCTGAATTCGCGCACTCTGAGAGAGCAGTTTCCTCCAACCACCGTGACTCCTGAAAGCGTGCGGGTTTCGTCTCCAAACCCTGACATACAGTACCCGGGGGATCAAAGTCTTGGTTCTCTCCAGGACATGCAGGATCATCAGGCACCCCAGGATGCGCTACCACTCACATTCTAAGATCTGTGGTATTCAGGTACCTCAGGTTCTCAGATTACCTCCCCCATTTCACACGCGTGGCCTTCTGGGTTTCGAAACGGGCGTATTGCTAGGACGCGCGCAATGCGGTCTATGAGAACTAGGATTCCAACACTCTCAATGGACAATAATATACCGATATTAACAATAGCATCCCTTTCACCAGTTTTAAATTAAAACAACACTCCGACCGATGATTTTGATGTAGATGCCGTGATGCGCAAGCTGATGCCCCATTATTTTTACCTAGATATTTAAAGCGTGTTAACCTATTAATTTATGTAAATTTTACATATTGTTTAGTAAAAATATATTTGTGAGCATTAAATGATATTTAAAATAATTTCAAGGTCTTCATAATTGTATTACTTGTGAATTTTTGAAAAAGATTTATATATTATTACATCAAAATATATTTGGGAATATTACATTTCTTTGTTGTTTAAGTGGCTAATTTGTTTAGTGTAAATAAATATTCCGAGCATACTTTTAGTGGTGTGAGCTATATTTGTAAATAAATATTCCAAGTATATATTTTATAGTGTGAGATATATTTGGAAAACTGTTTTTGTTAATTTGAATATTTATAAAACTGTCTTACGTGATCGGGTTCAAAATTGGTACCGGGGGGAATTCTTTTACATCATCAATAACACAGTTTCTTTATTTATATAAATAAATAAATTTAAGCGTAGTTTACTTACAATATATAGAAAGTTTTTTAGTTTTAAATTAGCCAGGAAAATTGAGTTCAAAATGAAAATCAGGGATTAGTTTTTTCATGATCTATAAGAATAATCTACTTTTTTCTATTACAAATACCAAATAATTTCAGGTAATTTAAAAATAATTTATTTTTGAAAATATATATTGTTTATTATTTTAGAACAATTTAGTTTAAGGTTTATATTTACAGATTGGTTATTGTGATCAACAAAATTATATGTTTGTTTTTATAAATAAAACATAGTACTTATAAATAGGTCCCATATTTAAATCAGAAATATTATTATATAATAATAATAATAATTGATTTTTCACCTTTTGGACATAACATTTCTATTTTATCTCCAGAATATATTTTTCACTATATTTTATTTAAATTAACTAGACCCATAGCAAACTTTTTCTCTGTAAAATGACATTCATTTAATATTTTTATTGCATGTTACAAATTGTTTGTTTGTTTCATTAAAAATACTACAATTAGTCTTAAAAATTGCATTATTATTGTTATTTGACAGGAGCTCCTCAAGAAGTTACATTAAAAATGTATATACATTAGAAATAATTACATGAATAATATTTAAAAAATATGTTTACATGTCTTCCAAACATACGCGTATGGTTTTTTTCTCTTTAAAATGATACCACAAAATGTATAATACTTTTCAATTTCAATCTACTTTCGGTATTATTATAATATTTACAACTTGTTCCTAAACATAACTGCTTGAACAGATACCAACATTCACAAAGTGTTGTAATAAAATACACTTGAACCTTAGTACAGCTACAAATACAGTCCAGGGCAGTTAATTTATTTTTTGAGGGGTTGATCTTACATTTTCATCTATGCCGATAATCAAACCCGGTAGCCTTCACAAAGAGTGTGTAATAAATACACTTTAACCATAGTACACGTATAAAATACTTTCAAGGGCAGTTAATTTATCACTATACAGGATTAAACATACATTTTCACCCATGCAGCGTATCGAAGCCGGGAACTTTCACAAAGTGTGTGTAATAAATACACTTTAACCCTAATATAACTACCAAATACAGTCCATGGCAGTTAGTTTATCAATATCAAGGGTTAAACATACATTTTCACCCACCCAGGGAATCGATCCCTGGACCTTTCGCAAAGTGTGTGTAATAAAATACACCAAAGGACGGCTACAAACACGGTCAAGGGCAGTTAATTTATCACTATGAAAGATTAAACCCTCATTTTTATCCCCTGTCCAGAATCTATCCAGGGTCCCTTGGCTCGGCAAGCAAACAAATTATCATGCGCAAACATATAGGGCTTGTCTCTCTTTCTCTCTCAATTTAAAGATCAGCTAAATCAACAATATAATTTCTCCTGTGTGTGTATATATATATTTGAATGCCTGTAAGAAATATCTGTAAACTTAAAACACATAATATCCCCCTTTAAAAACCTTATAAATGCTCGAAACAAGCTTTCAACGTTATCTGTTACCCCGATAAGCAAGCACAACCACACACAATAGTCTGGAATGAAATAAGATATTGCAGGGAATACATGTATATACACAAAGGGAGGTTTTTTATTCTAATAGACTTTCCAACTAACATCAGATTCGTGTTGAGCTAGACTACCGAGGTTGGGGGGAGATCGAGGTTCGAATCTCGCCGGCTGAACTGGTCTGATTTATCCGTTCTCCCTCCCCACGCAAATGCGTCTGCAACCTTCCCAATTATTAGGCTATTAGCATAAATAATACTTAAGCGTATTATAACCCAAACCGAACCGCTAGTAAAAAATTTTTTTGTGGAAAAACAACTGTTTATATGTAGATTCCAATTTTTATACAAAGAGACGTTTTAAAATACAAACTTTTATCAGTCAACATTTATAATATAATACTACAGTATTGGTGATCTTTTATAGGTATTAATACGTTGCTGCAGATCACTTGTCTTGACGTATGAATACGTGAAATTAAATCTAGGGGCTTTTCTAGTTGTTCCTATGAAAATGGGACTGTAGTTCGGTGAGACAGTGCTCAGCTGTCATGTTTATCCCCAGGATTCGTTTCGAATCTCGATTGTTGGGCCAAAAGCCCCGGGTTCGAAACCCATATCCATGTATCAATGATGGAGTAACCATAAATACTAGCTTTGCCCGTTTTCACATTACAAGCCAGCTCAAATGATTCTATATCACTTATTTTATTATTCTTTCATTCTCTCTCTCTTTCTCATTCGGTCAAAGACATCCAGATGGTGTTGGATGGTTCAGTTGTCAATGACACGCAAATGTGGATACACATCTTTCCCTGTGACTTAAGGGTTCAAGTCTCACAGAAGGCGACAAACAATAATTACTTCACATTTCAAACCATGGCAAATGCTGTTACACATTTCACCTAATCAAAATCAGCTATTATCTCCCGCTTGCCCGAATAGATTAGTTTGAATCCTTGTCGCGCGTGTGTACCGAGGCCGGTTTTCTTCCTCGTCGTCAGTGTCTTGTAACCCTGACGGGTAGTAAGACGTAGATCTATATACCGATAGGATTAACATCGTGGCTATTAGCGGGATAAGTAGGGGGGTATTGAAACCTTATGGACTGTGTCGCTCTGCATTCACACAAATGCAGGTATATTTTATATCTTCCTCAGCCCAGATATTACTTACGAATTTATGCAGTTATATATTATTTCGTCAAAGAGAAAGTGTCAAACTTCGTAATGTAGAGGATCATTGCTAAAACTCAAAAAAATATGGTTAACCCCCAAAATAATATTTCCCGATCCGCCACTGATCAATGCTTTTACTAAAAAATATGGTTAAACCCCAAAATAATATTTCCCGATACACCACTGATCAATGCTTTTCTTATGTGGTAAAGTGACTCACCAGCTCTATGCGAAGGATCGATGTGGGAGAAAGTGACCCATCTTCGTAATTGGGAGGATCAATGCTAAAACTCAAAAATATGGTTAAACTCCAAAATAATATTTCCCGATCCGCCAATGATCAATGATTTTCGCATGTGGGAAAGTGACTACCCAGCTCTATGCGAAGGATCAATGTGGGAGAAAGTGACCCAATGTCGGAATGCTAAAACTCGAAAATAAAATAATAATTAATATTAATTTATAAAATAATATTTCCCGATCAGTCACTGATTAATGCTTTTCTTATGTAGGAAAGTGACCCACCGACTCTGCGAAGGATTAATGTGGGATAAAGTGGCCCAACTTCGTAATGCGGAGGATCAATTATATTCTTATGGGAGAAAGTGATTAAGAATTGTCATTTCAACCCTTACTTATATCGTCTTAACATTTTCCTTCTATGTCAGATAATGATTTATACTCTAACACCAATAAATAATTTAAGTTCTCTTTTTTTTGTCATGGTATCTCACTTAACTGTTAGAGCTTTACGCATACTTTGTTTTATTCGAACATTAAATAGTTTATCTTACTCACAATTACTTATTTCCACCAATGTATTGAAAGAAGGAAACACTGTTGTGTCAGGTAGGACAGCGAATCGATTGGCCTAAATATCTCTTATTTGCTGGTGGTGTGGACGTATCACATTTTGGCCACGTATACTTGTTATGACCTGCGTTTAAAAGGGTGTCGTTAACCCCTCGCTACAGTTGGGCCACGAGTTTCTTTAGGGAATTGTAAATTATGCGTTTACTAGCTCGTCCCCGGTTGTTTTGGCGCTCCATTTAGAATAGTTGTAAATAATTTCTCAAGCAGAGAGAAAAAGATCAATTGATGGATAGTAAGACAAAACAAAATGCAAATATAATCTAACCTAGCCTAACCTAACCTACCCTAAACTAACCTAAACCAAACAAGCCTAACATAATATAAGGCAAAGTTTCGGTGGGGTCGAATTCATATTCACCCGAAGGTCTATTATCTATCTGTTATATTCCTCTTGGCTAGTGAAAACCAACTAAGCTATGACGATAGTCCTCCTGGTCGGTGATCGTAGCTCAACTAAGCCATTAACTTTTGGGACAAGTGGTCTCGTGGTCCGACTTCTATGGGCCTGTGTGGCAGGAAATATTTAGACTAGGAAATTATTAGGTAGTTGTTCTTTGTCAATGCCGCCCATTTTTTATTTTTTTAAATCTCCTTGTCAACGCCCCTATGAAGTTCTTAGGGAATCTTTAGACTAGGAAATTTGAAGGTGGTAGTTCTTTGTTAATGCCACCCTTATGAGGTGTGTGTGTGTGTGTGTGTGTGTGTGAGAGAGAGAGAGAGAGAGAGAGAACAAATCAAAACTCATTTGTTAGTGTATCTTTTCGGACGTTCATTAATTTGATTGCATTTAATTAGTTTATTGCTAGTATGGATAAATACTGCCTATTCAGACCTTGGGAAGAGCAGCCAACATCAAAAATTGAAGATTCTCTTTTACACGAAGATAGCAGCAGGGATGAAGGTACAAATTCATAACTATGCCAATATTTACTGTTAGTATGTATCAAAATAAGACAAGACTGTCGTTAGTGGGTAGATTGAGGTTTGAATCTCGGTCGGTTGTACTGAGGATAGTTTTTACTCAGTAGTTTGGCACACTTTCTCTGGACGTGAATGCGGGTGCCACCACGTTTTACTTAAATAACTCCTTAAATTAAAAATGCTTTCATCTAACAGCAAGGCATAAGCCTTTGTCTAATATTGTTGCTAATATTTACCTTTTAAATATTAGTAGAAAACGTGAGCGCAAACTGCACAATACTACGTGCAAATTGAGAGAAATATTTATTTAGCACCGCGTCTTACTACCCGTTCGGGTTTAAATTTAAATCATATTTATAGGGGGGGGGGGAGTAAGAACCCGCCACGGGTGTCAAATATTCAGGTAAGCCACTGCTTAAACCAGTATTAAATATAGGCCCATCTAAATATTCAAAGGCTTTTGACATAAAATTCTAATTCATTGTATTTCTTTTTCCTTTTTAAGATAGGATTAAAAAAACACTTGTGTTGATCCAATGAAGCCGCTGGTAAATAACTAAGGTGTGAGAGGTATATTAAAGTAGAATTAATATCCTTGGACACGAATTTCCCAGTCAACATTGAGATTATTAGAGTGAGTTTGAGTGTCAAAGAGATGCCGTTCTCTTGAGTGCGTGCCGATGCTGTACTAGAGTCCTTCTTGCATTCAGACTAATAATATCCTAGAGTCTAGACTAATGTTTTCCGCTGACACTGCATTGGGAGTCTACCTTTATAGTAATCAAACTCACAAATAAAATGTAATGCTAGTGACAGGGAGGCCAAGGTTTGAATCTCGACTGTGTGTACTGGCAACTAATTATATCTCTCAATGCTCGTACAGGTGCACGTCCTTAAAACTGTCCTTACCAGACCTACCATTTACATAAGAAAGTCAATATTTATTTTAGTTACTCCACGTCTGACTATCTGTCCAAACTATTCACATATTTACACTATTGGGATAGGGAGGAATAAGGTAAAATTTAGAGATTGTGTCTTCACATTTGCGTAAAGAAGAAGAGGATAGAAATTTAGGAAAAAACTACTTATTAAATCCGACTAAAATTCGTACCGTGACTTATATGACCCCATAAAGCCAGACAAGGCTGACGACTTTGTTTCCATGCCGATTAGTACGATTAAATCGTTACTATACAGTGCCTTGATCTTCTTACAAATTGACATTTGGAGCAACTTTTAGAAAATCTGATTTAATTTAATTTTGTTTGATAAGTTTTGATAATATCTATCAAAAGAGAAAGATACCATTCATATAGGTTAGCACACGACTACGTGAAGGTATTTTTAGTAGATTTTATTATCTGTTAGATGTGGTCATTCATAAGAAACTGAGGGTGTTAAAATTACTAATGAAGTAAATATTAAAATATTATTATAATTTAGCTGTGTTCTAAAGTAATTTTTAACGTCTCCTAGCAAACAATCTCCTTGTGACTACTAAATCGCCTTTTCTCCTCATACCATCGATTCTCATTACAAATGTGATCCCAAAGCAATCAACGATTGGCCCATCATTTTTATTAAGATTTTCATTATATTCATTGACACTAGCATTTTACAATTACTATTTTGTTTATCACAGCGTCTTACTAAACGTTTGGGCTATACGACTATGTACTAATTTCTCTAGTGCGTTTGGGATGGGTTGAATCAAGAGGAATAATATCCAAATTTGCGTGGTGGGAGAGTGAAAAACCATTTAGAAGAAACTCCCTTCAGTAGACCCGACAGGGATCGAACCTCTCTCTCTCCCCGTCATTAGCAGTCTAGTACACTGTGGGAGTGATGCCTTAAAACAGTGGTGGTCAAACCCTGGGTCTCGACCCAAATGAGGGTTGCAAGGATATTCCTGAAGATCGTGGGAATATATTGAAATTGTTATTAAAACAGTATGAAATCTCACAAATTACAACTATTTAATTATATTGGGACATTATGAATAAATACTAAATACTGCAATGCTGACAATGGTGACAGTGTTGAAACAACGTTTTGAAAGCCTCCTATAATCTAAATTTTGGACCCAGCATAAGGACAAGTTAATTCTGACTCGGGAAGTTTAAAATGTTATTTTCCCTTGTATGACATTATAGCCTACCTCCTTGAACAAGGATTTCCAGGTTCAATGCCAACAAAAAACTTTAGATTGATTCACAAAGTGTTCAAATTTGAAGAGCCCATCTTTAAAATAAAGCAGCATCATGGTTGTCACTGAAAAACGATGTTTTAGCCCCTTACCAATTTTTCACAGAAAAATATTGTGTAGTTTTCTATTTATAAGATTTAAATGTTCCTAGAATTATATTCTTTTAATTTAAAAATAACACCTGGACACGGGAATCCAACCCAGGACCTTTGGCTTAGTATGGCAATGCTATAGCCACCATGAATCGTCCCGTACCCAGGGTAATTCTCCACTCATACTTTAATTCAAAGGCACTAAAATTGATTCATTTAATTGACAACATTTAAAGATACAGAATACAAATTCAAAAATAGAATATTTTTTTTGTTCACTGGACATTTTAGCAGAGAAACGTTTTCATCCAAAATAGTGCTTTACATTTTGCTTAGTCATAAAATTAATGAATAAATTCCATTTTTGTTATTTAAATTAATTCAATTGAATGAATTTAATAAACACTAAAGTAATAGGTAACAAGCTGGAAAAATATTATTTTTTAAGGTTGCGATAAAAAAAGGTTTGGGAAACACTGCCTTAGACCATGTGGCCAAAGTAGCGGGTTGTTTGTTTGTTTGTTTGTTTGTTTGAGTAGAGTTAACCACTTTTCTTTGTACACCACACCCGTCCAAGATATCTGCACATTTGCACATGGAGATGAAGGTCTAGAGTTTTAGAGGAAATTTACTTTCACATTAGCGTGGAGGAAACCATTTAAGAAAAAACACCTTCATTACAGCCAACCTAAATTCAAACTCCAATATCCGGCTCACCAACAGTCCAGTCTATTGCGGGAGTGGAGTAATGTCTTGAGGCTTAACCCATTCGCCCACTGATACGGGTGAGTCATTTTAATATCATACTAATACCCGCTTCGGTGGCTGCGTGGTCAAACGCGCTTCTCTCGCAATAGACTCCACTGTCAATGACGGGGAGATCGAGATTCGATCTGGTCGGATATTCTGAGGTTGGTTATCCTAAATGGCTTTCCACTCTCCAACCACGCAAATGTGGGTAGACTTTCTTTAAATATAGCCCTCTTCATCCCTAAAATTATTCGAGTAATTAGTATGTAGGCGTATAATCTGAACGGGTAGTAAGTAAGATGCAGCGGTAAAAATAAATTGTAGACTACTATGATTGTTTTGGTACTAAATAATGTAAATATGTCATCAAGTATTTTATCTGGAAATGTTTTCGTGTAATGTACTGTGTACACACATAAATAGATCAATCAATATAGGGGGAGGGGGGGGGGTGACTATTGCTTCCATGGTACCGGTCCCTAACTTATTAAGACCCATATATAAGTCCGAAACCCACAAATTTAATCTTATTTTTCTCTAGTAGATGAAAGAATAGACAAAAATAAAATAGAATATGTATAAAAAGCAATAAAGTAAAATGATTATCCATACTAAGGAGTGTACCCACAGGGGTTTCCTTTAAAGGAACTAATTGGAAGGAATAAAGTCGTTCATCAGGATGAGTAAACCATAACTGAAAACCTAGAAGAGGGTTCGTAAGGGCAAGGAGATAAACTTGCTGGTCCTCCACTACCTTGCGCTTGATTTAGCATATTTGGGGGTTTTAACTTTATTTTTAGAACTTAGGCACTGCATCTTACTAGCCGTTAGTGTTGAATATATATACACCACCGCTCCTACTACCTGTTTAGGTATATGCATGCATGATAATCACTGTATTAGGATAGGGATGAGGATGAACGCACTTTATAGGTAATCTATCATTTTCATGTAAATAGAGTGGTAAACCTTTTAGGAAAACCCACCATCAGTACAGCCGACTGAGATTCAAACCCCAATCTACCCATCATCAATAGTCCAGTCTAACACGACCTTGACACCTTATACCATTCAATCACTGAAGTGGGTATGGGTATATTAGTTAGAGTTACGCTAGTAGAGTAATAATGACTAAATATAAATGGGAATAAATGTACCCGCACTGTTGTGGAGGAAGAATGGAAGACAATTTAGGGAAATGCCCTCAGTACATCCAGCCAAGATTTGAACTTCAATCTTCCCGTCATCGACAGTATAATCTACTACTAGGATGGCAGTCTAGCAGTGTTTATCAAACTCTCTCCAGTCGCATACCCTCTTTTGAGCCATTGCCTAACCAAAGTAGCTCTTTATCTCTTCCTATTAAAAAAATTGAAAAAATACCTGCTATTTAATAAACAATATTATAAACAGTATTTTCAAATTTTAATATAATTATATTGCGGATACATAAAATGGTCATTACAAAATTGATATCACAGTTATGTGATGAGCTAAGCAAAACCACGACAGAGGCAAAGAAAGGCTTATTATACTTCATAACATCTCGTCAACATATTTAGTAACTTGTCTTGCAGATTAATAAAACTCAGTGGTGTATTGCTTGCCCCCTGAAATCCTTCTCGTACCCCTAGGGGTACGCGTACCACAGTTCGAAGCGACTAAGCTTAAGTTATTCTTCAAGCTACTCTAGGAGACTTTCCATGTAAATACATCGATATGTACCCTTCACCAATGATTATTTTATTTTTACTTTCATTTAATTTTTATGGACGTATTTACAAATAGCCGCTACTTAAACAACTTTTGAACTATTACAATTTGATAGTACTTGAATGTCCTCATCAAATGTATATTTTAAATAAGATGTTTCTGTGTCCGCTAACACTGATAGGTAGCAGACCTATGTTGACAGATTTGAATATGGAGCTTTCATTTAAGCTGCACCATAGTGTAACCTATCAAGGGTCAGGCTTAACAGAGAGTGCCTGGCTGTGAATTGTGTGTATTTCTTGAAAGTAATGATATTAAAATTATCAAAAAAGAATACAGATTTTTGCGTCTTGTTACCCATGGGAGATATCAGCATGTCTACAATAATGTAATAGAGATGAAAGAGGTATTATTTATAGGAAGTGTACCCGTATATGCGTGAACAAAGGGGGGTGGTAATATAAAACACTGCAATACGTCCAGCTGGAATTAGAACTCTGACCTCACCATTACCTTCAAATCAGACTACCAAAGAAAACATTATTTTTAAAATGTAATCTTAATATTAATTATTATATTTCCAAGGTAAAGTGTAATAGAAAATTTCAAAATCAGATTTCTTGTATTAATTTATAAAGTGCTGCACAATTTTATATTACTGTTGCAAATTTGTTTTACTTAGCACAGTAATTGAACAATCTAATGTTTATGTGACAGCTACAAGAGTTATTAAATATATATTCACGGATTCATGCGTCAAGTCATTTAATTTTTAGCTATCACTTTTGTTATATTATCAATGACCTTAAATAAAACTAATAGCATTGTAAAATATTATCAATGTTAGATGCATTAAAATGCGTTTGCATTTTATAAAATACCCTTCCTGTAGAAATTGGACTGTAACATATTTAGTTCAGAAATTATACAATTAGAAAATCCATAAAATATTTTTTTAAATCTCAAGACCTTCATTAATCCAAGATCATAAATATATATACAAATTTCGATTATATCAAGATATAAATTTAAATTAATGAATTGCCTTTACTAAATAAACCTCAAGGACAGATTCTTTATTTATTACCTGGTATAACACCATTTCATTTATATATGTATATATAATAAACCTCATCATCGTTATGTGTGTGCACGTTATGTTCTGTAGAACACTAGAGCCTAGTTTTCTTTAATCAATGAGCTATTAATAATTCATGACTCTAAGGGTAATGAAGTAAGTTTTATGCAGACTGGTATTACCTATATTCACACTGGTTGCTCGCAGAGTAATTCACTATCAAAAAATACGTTCTCAAACAGAATGTGTTCGTAGCACGCCACTTAGTGGAAAACCTATAAAACACAACTCCAATGGAAGCCTGAGAATTAATTTACATGACTTGAGATTAATGATTAAGGATTCAAATATTTTGATAGAAGAGTTGCATTTCAATTAATTTTCGTTCAATTTATGCTTTCAATTTCAAAATCATTTTCGTTTTTTACTTTATCATACCAATAGAAAGTATTGTAATCGTGAAAATAAAATACCTCGTGGGTATGACAAACTTTTACGTTTTATGTGAACCAAAAAAATGGATTTTACAATTATTCTTTTTGTCCCTGGCCACGGATTCAAAATCTTTTGATGTATTTTGTTCAAGCTTGATATTTACTAAATATACTAAAGGGGTATACAACAAAACATTTTTTTAACCCTAGCCCCTCAATTAAGAGTAGGTTTCATATGAGCTATTGTTTTTAATTTTAAATTTTTCGAAAATCACTACAACGATTTTGTTTAAAAATCTATATTTGGATTTATTTGATATGACAAATATAACTACATAATTGGTTTTAATGCAAAAATTCGTTGAAGGCTAGCCTACTGATGACTGAAAATGCGTATCTTGGGAGAGGGTTTGATATGACAATTAACACTGTTTGTTTGTTTTTGGGATAGAAACTCATTTATGGGTAGTTCACTGATGATTAATTTTTCAAAAACTGGAATTAAAAAAAAATGGCCCTAGCGATTTTGTTCCAAATGGGTATCTTTGCTATGTTTGACATAAAAATTAGCACTGTATGTTTGTTTGTATATGGGGTAAAAACTCATTTATTGGTAGTTTACTGATAAGTGATTTTTCAAAAACTGGAAACATTTTAAAAAATGACCCTAATAATCTGGTTCCAAATATATGTATCTAAAGTGTTTGGCATGACAAATAACCCGGTATAATTTGTTTTGGGTAAAAATTAAATCAAAAGGCCTATACTGATATGCGATTTTTGAAAATATGAATTCTTTTAAAAATGACTATATTTATTTTGCTTAAAATGTATATATGGAGTTAATGATGACGTTTCTTTTATTTGAATATTCAAAAAAATGCCTTTAATGATTTGGTTCAAAATTGGTATCTGGGGATTATTTTGCATATCAATAATAGTATATTTTTATCTATACAAAATAAATTAATGGATAGTTTACTTAAAAAATTGATAGAAGGTTTGGATATTTTGGAAATTAGCCTTGAAGATTAAATTCAAAATGGGAATCTATGAAAAGATTTCCATGATAAATAAAATAACGGTTTTATTTCTACAAGTAAATAATTTTAGTGTAGTTTATTTTTTAAATTTGAGTTTTGTTAAGTATATTTCAACAGTTTGGTCTATAATTAATGTATACATGCAGAGTGATTAATGTTAGTAACAAGATGATGGGTTGGTTTTTATGAATACACTTTAATAAAGGGTAGTTTGCCAAAAACTTATTTTTGTAAATTTTCTTCGAAGCTATAAAACACAATACGACAAAATTTGTACGATTGTGTCGTAACATTTATTTTTTGTCCAATTTGCTCCTTTTCTCTAAACAATATTAGAATATTTTAGTAGCAGGTGTGTGCTAGTATTCGTACTCGAAGAATTGAGGTATGAGTTTTGCCATGAGACATAGGATTATTTCATCACCCCCCTCCCCCTAAAAAAAAAAAACTTTCTCCAAGCGAATGCATTACCAAAACCTTAATGCCCATACAACTCATCTTTATACATATTAACTAAATTAAATTAAATTGTTGTGTTTTTGCAATGCATCTTACTATCCATCAAAACTATTATGAAGAAGAGATATAAGAAAGGTAGAATTTAGAGGAAATATACCAGAATTTAAATGAAGGAAGATTGAGAAATGATTTATAAAATATCAACCTCAGTAGTAGAGATGGGAAAAACAGTGATTTTACGATATCAGTGAATACAGTGACTGTGATTTTAAAATATCGGTGATTTATACCAGTGATTTTTCAAAGTTAGTATTTAGCTGCTGTCCGAGTAGGCGCGTACAATCGAGTATCGAGTATGGAGTATTTCTGAGTACTGGGTATTTACTCGAATAATCCCATGACATTCGGTTGTCGGTTGGAACTTGAAAGGAGAACTAATTACTTGGAAGTTTGGCGGCTTGCAATGGAATTCGATACTTAAAGACTTAACATAAGCTCTTTCTGTCGGCACTCGGCAGTCGGCACTGACATTGACATTATTGACATACAGCTACCTAATCTCCGGGTTTCGTGTTGCCTGACTAATGTACAGTCAATACAAAAGTATGCGTTTTAAGAAGTTTAATACAATTGAAAAATAGAGAAATAAAATATGTTATTTAGTATTTTATAGTGAAATGTTATGTAATTTGGGCAAAATTAGTGGTCCAACAAACATTATGTTAAACTTGAATACCAATATTAACTTATTTTACGTACTATGAGAAACTCTTGTAATTGTGTAATTTATTTAATGATCTATTTCACTACAATTAAAATTTATGTGAGATTAAAAATGAACATAACATAATGGTGATTTGTTTAGAAAACGTTTGGAAAGCAGGTCATATATTATATTATTGTAGTGTTATTTTATTTTAAATACCGTACATATAATAGTAGATGATCTATACATCTATTAGAAGCAAATAAACCTATAAAATGCTAGAAAATATTTAATCAATTATTATATAAACGCACTTTTGATTAGACTATAGTATGATGAGGATCATCAACGCATTGTAAATAATATAATAAGGTTTATTTCTATTTTTTCTATTTTGTTACTTATTTTAATTCATTATTTACGATTTTGGGGATAGGATCACCGAAAAAAAGAAATGATTTTTTTTCGTAGCCTACTTTTAAAAAGAATCCGAAATGTTATTTGCTTAGTAAGCTAAGCTATCTTTTGAATTTTGCTCTTAAACACAAATGTTTTGTATTGAAAATGCATGTGAAGGAAACATTTAAACTATTGAAGTCATTTTTACGTAGCAACGTTATACTGTTTTTGATAAATGAGCTCTAAGAGATCAAGTGTTTTAAATATAAATAACACGTAAAACATGCCAGTCAATAAGGTCGATTCTCAATTTTAGTTGGTATAAAATAAAAAAATAAAAGAATAACAAAGGCCGTGAAGCGAGTATTTATTCGAGTGTCTAGAAAAAGAAGCAATACTAGCTCCGTAGCTCGAGTGTTGCGAGTATTTCGAGTATGCGAGTATTGCGAGTATTGCGAGTATGCGAGTATCTTCGATCACTGATATCTCAATCACCGATACTTTTGGGTTCGAGTAACTGGGAGTATCAGTGATCTAATGGTATCGGTGAAAAAATCACAGCCAGTGATATATCGCCCATCTCTACTCAGTCCTATCTACAGCTTTATTCGTGTAGTCGAGTACCATTTTATTAAACCATTAGAAATTGTAAGAATTATTTTTAAATTATCACGTTTAACACAATGGCTATTAATGGACTTATTAAACCGTTTGTTCAACACAGACATGTCAAATAAAGTTGTATACTTGTATCTGGGGCGGGGGAAATTCGGCTACAGTTAGTTTACTGATAATGTTTTTTATTTGAATATTTTAAAAAATGGCTCTAGCAATTTGTTTCAAAATGGGTATCTGTTTATTTATTTGCGTTATAAATAGTTATATGTTTTATCTAAGAAATCTATGTAAAACTCGATATTTTTAAATAATTCTAACGATTTGGTTCTTAATTGGTAGGTCTATCGGTGGACAATTTAACATTATAAATAAATATAACTAACGCTGGTTTATTTACTACAAATTATATATAATTTGATTTTCTTCTGAAATTAACATTGAATATTGGATTCAAAATGGGAATCTAGGTTTAATTATTCATAATAAATAAGAATACGTTTTTATTTTTACAAATAACAAATAATTTTAGGACTGGTTAAAAATCATTTAAGTTTTAATATGTAATGTTAGCTAATTAAATTTGAACAGTTTTGTATAAAGGGTACTATTTATTAAGATTAATAAGATTATATGTTTGCTCAAAAACTTTTTTTTAAATTATTTTCGAAATGATAATAAATAATTTGAGAAAATTGGTGCGATTGTGTACTACCATTTATTTTTCTTTCTTTTGGACAGAAACATTTTTGTATCATTGAATTCTGGATGCGGAACAATTTTTTTTATAGCTGTTAACAATTGGAGTAGTTCTTCTTTATGTTTATGAGTAACAGAAAATATCAAGAAACAGTTTCTTAACAAAGCTTGTAATACATGTTTCCAAGTGCGTATTAGGCTACAGTACCATGCATCTCTTGATTAAAAGCCTCTACTACGTAACTAAGTATTGAATTAGAGGCATAGCTTGGCCCTAAATTACAATCTTATGGTTATATTATAACTATATTTAGGGTTTTAGTATAAAATATAGGAACAATTATATCATAATGCTCAAGTTTTGTAAATTATTAATCGTAGGTATAAATAATATAAGGACATGAAACACAATAATAAGGATTCTAGTACTTAAAATCACCTAAAACATTAAAATTATATGGATGACATTTTCTGTTTGTTATTTTGATGCCGATACCCAGCGCATCCAAAATTTATCTGTGAGGACAAATGAGGAGCTACTTGAATAAATAAATAGCAGCTCCAGTTTATAAAACTGAGATTAATGGTCGAAGGAATTTTTTTTTGACAACATAGCACCCATTATCATCAAATGTTAGCACTATCATCGTTAACGGTGGTGGTGGCCGCTTGGTCAGTATGGCTCACTTGCAGCTCACACCATGGAGTTTTTTTATAACTACTGTTAGCAATATTTTATTTCAATTAATTACTATGACTGAGTAGAATAACGATACATTTTTCCATTACAATAATTGAGAATGGTATTAATATCTTCCTTCCAATACTAGAAAGAAGTATAGTATCGATACTTATTTCACTATCGATACCTCATTTCCACTAGGAACAATTTTTTTACATTCATAGTTTTCATTTTTTTATAAATGGTAGTTCATTTAATTAAAGTTCACCACCTTTATCTTGTCTACTTGGTATAGTTAGTGCAATTCACGAGTGAATAAATTTGATTGGTAGTAAGATGCTTGCATCCCCATTATCAGTGATCACGTGGTCAATACCGTCAGTCTTGTCTTGGGATATTGGCAACTCTCCCCTACTTGTTTGTTTGGAAAACGTTATTTGAGGGTCATTTACTGAAAACTGATGTTAAAAATTTGAAATTTTTTGACAATGACTAATACATTTTTGTTCAAAATGGGTATCATTGGAGGGTTCTATACAATCAATCTCAACGTGCTTGTTTTAGGGGAGAAAAATTTATCTCTCCATTACTTGAAAAACGGATTATGTGAGTTTGGCATTTAGTCTGCGTGTCCTTTGATCCGGGTATTAAGATGTAGATGTGTTACATTTAGTTTAGCATCCGATCACAGTATTTATTTATTTGACGTGCACTTTCTGAACGACTGATTATATCAGCACGCGAGAATGTCTATGAGCGAGAACGAAATGACCTGTCAGGAAAGGTATTTTCACTTACCTTTCAGGGTTCTTTTACATGCCACAATCGACAAGGGACGAACGGATTTAATTTACCACCGAAGGAAGTTGTGTTACGGATTTTTATCGATCAGGAAAAATCCATCAACCTCAGCTGAATTTGAGCCCACGAACATCGGATCCTGAGGCTAGCACTTTACCCCTAGGTTACCGAGGTCGACCTGATCGATCTGTTTTACCAAGTAGTTTGCGAACAGTATAATTTTTTTTAACAAATAGGTCAATTATGTTGTTTGTTTATTACTATCAATAAACTCAGCATTTAAGATAATGTTTAAAAAAATTTAATATTAAATTTTGCTTTAATATTAAATTTTTAAATTTGAATATTATAATAACATACATTTAATATTTTAGTTTTAACTTTAGAGTACATAAAGTTTAAAGATTTAGAAAACTTTTCGAAGTCTTTCCTATTGGACTATTAATTACAAATAAACCCGAATCAATCTAATCTTATCGAATTGTTCTTAGCTCATTCTATACACAAGTGTTATTTAATATACATCCAATTATTCTACACAGCTATACTAACAAAATATATCCACGTAATTTGAACATTCAAACAATAAAACATAAATATTGTGTATTGTTTCATATATACGATTATAACAATGGCAGGGTTAGTCACACGGTTAGTGTTTCTGCCTCTGACTCAGGATACAAGGAGTCAATCCCGAGCTTCTACACTGACGATAGTATTTTCTCACCCTCTCTTCAGACTAGTATACGTATTCATCTTACAGACAACCTTTTCCACCATATATGTACTACCAATAGATTTGTTTTAAAAGTAGAAGTCATATATTAGATTTATAAGAAATAATCCGCTTCCATGGCCGCATGGCATAACACGCTATTCTCACAGTAGACTAGACTGCCGATGACGGGGAGATTGGGGTTTGATACTAGGTCGGATTAACTAAGGGTGGTTTTCCAAAATGGTTTTTCACTATCTCTCCAAGTAAATGCGGGTAAACTTCCTCTAAATAAAACCTTTATAATCCCTAAAACCATTAGCGTAATTAGTACATAAACGTATAACATGAACGGGTAGTCAGTGGTTCTAAAAATATATAAGTAATTTGTTAAATTTATATATCTTTGATTACAGTTTATACATAATATAATGTATCATATTGGTGTATAATATATTATTACTATACCATACAGTTCAATATGTAAATATATAAAATACATCCATGCATATACATTTAACACCTGTATCTAAATTTATACATATGATTTATATGCATGATAAATATATATAAACATATTCTTTTAATTATATATAACATACCTAAATTATGTAGAGAAGCATTTAAATAAATTATGTATATTGATTAGCTACATGTGTACATATAAGTTATAAATCCATGCATTTAAATTTAAACCAACACATCAAGCTCCTAGCCTTGGAATGTGGTTTTACACGATACATAGAAAGAACAACGCATAGATCCAAATTTATGCTTGAGAGAAAACTGTTAACAAAAAGAAAATCTGGTCCATCAAATTTATATAGAAGTTCAATTATAGATTAATTTCCTTTGTGAGTGTATTTTTAATAGTTCTCTATGAAATTATGAAAAATCAAATGTTCGTTAGACATATTTTAAAATTTTCCTCACAACAACTCAACGCAGGTAAACAGGATTTAGTAATGAATCTCCTACAAACGACTAAGATATAATAAACTTCTTCATATATATATATTTTTAAACGAGAGAATAATTTCTTAGTAAAGCAGTCAGAGCTTTTAATATTAAAAAGTTGTTTTATTTAATAGATTGACTGGTTTATAAAAGTTTTTTTATATAGACTGCATACAAAAATATTTATAAAACAATCATTAAAATAAATTTGCAATCATTAACATTTTAAAATCCTCAATGACATCGTTGATTACATTTTATGTGTTCACTCCCTCAATCTAAATTACAATTCATAGCGAAAATGAATCTCTTTAAAATACAAAAATAAAATTAAAAAACTAGAACAACATTTCTAGGGGGCTAGAGGTGGGGGGTCCACACGTTAGAATGAGACCCAGTCTGACGTAATCGCTAGGACTCACCCAGAACAGCTCAGGCTATATGTAATTAGTGTAGACCCGATCGTAATTAGAAAATGCCACGTTTAATTGCTAATTGAGTTTCTGATGCGAGCTCTAATTTTAATCACCTAATTACGCTGCGACTGGCCGCCACCAGACAGCGCTTGTGTACTGATTATCATTCGGCCCCAGCTTCATTAGCATATTTTATATACGTTGTTTGGGTATAAAGCCTTAATACGGTAGAAGATGCTAGTGCTAAAGTAAGCTATGTAGCAATCTAGCATTAATTTAACAACTCTTTTTCTGCACCGTTAAGGTGGGGATGTAGGGAATTCAAGAAAAACGCGGTTTTGTTGCAGTTTTTATGGAAAAACTTTTTTTTCAAAATAAATCAAATATTGATTCATTACAAACATTGAGTTTAATTTTTCACGCATGGTTATATCAACAGTTCTTGAATATCTGTCATGAGCATAGAGGCATTAGATGACAGACCTTTTAAATGAAGAGAAAAGTTGTCATTAAATTACAGGACAGCCTTGATAGACATACGAAAACTGTTAAGGCTATCATATGAAGAAAACTAAACTATTTTTCTGCTGAATAAATATCTGATTCATTTTGGCCAAAAAATGTTTTTGTATAAAAACTGCAAAAACACCTTTTCTCGCGTCTTCCACATCCCCACCTTAAGTAGGAAGATTGAATAAAAAAAAAGTGGATATATTACATAATAAAATGCAACTTTCTTAATTTTCAATCCAGTTTCTCAAGATTAGAATAAGGTATTACATTGTATAAGAGTTGGCGATTATCCTATAAATTGTAAAATGTCAAGTGTAATAGGTAGAGTTGGTTAACCCACATCGGTTAGCTTTCGGACTAATACGTCAATCTCATCTGGTTTTACAGGAACAGGAAAGTCAATGTTCAAGTCAGGCCAGTGTACTGAGGGTGGATTGGCCTATTTGAGCTCGCACGCTGCCTCCACGAAAATATGGTTACATTTTATTTTAAATTGAAAAATTACACCTGGACACTGGAATAAAACCCGGGGCAGCTTCATTTCTTCTAAATTCAACCTTCCTCTTCCCTATTGTGTAGACCCGTTTTGGTGGTCGATTGGTCTAACGCGTCACTTTCACTTTCGACCGTACTGCCAAAGATAAAGAATATCGGCCGGCTATACTGAGGGTGGCTTTTACTAAATGCAAGCATAATTCCTCAAGAAAGGGGATTGTAATTGATTCAGAGATCGTTGGTAATTTATTGACAGACACATTCAATTTTGTAACTGAAGAAACTAGGAGATAAACCTACAAGAAAGAAAAGCCTTTCCAGAGGAAGCACTTGTAATAAAATCAGGAAAAATTAATGACATAAATAAATTATCGACGTACGTAAAAGATTCTTTGATAAGATAATTGGCTTGGAAGTTCGTTCAAATGAAATTATGTGTGGATAAGAGTGTTGAGTTATAATTATATGATTCTTATTCTCATACAGTATATTAAACTGTGCAGTGAAATTTTGGTGAAATTGAGTCACAAAAAATATCAGGCATTACTGTGTATTTGAGTTCTTTTGTAACTGAATTTTATTAAGAGAGGTATTTTTTGTTTCATAGTAAAAAGAATACAAATTATTATTAATTTTCACTAGAATTCAACTAAAACTATGATGATCCTTGCACGATTGTTTTTTTTAAGAATGGACCTAACATTTGAGATTTTAACAATTTTTTCAACAACATTAATAAAAAAAGTTCATTTTTGCTGCATATAGGTATTTATCGGCGTTAATAGTTTTGTATACGTAATTTGTGTTTCATCTTTCTTGGAACCCAATGGGGTTTCTCCAGTTTTTTAAAGTTTTTTTCAAAACTATACGATTATGATTTATGTATTTTCTTAAATAACTGATTCCATTAAATGTGCTAATCCCGGGTGGGTATTGAAACACAGCGCAAATTAAAAAAAAAGACTGGCTCTCGTCTGATTCCAAATGATGGCCTTCCCTATCTCCAGTCAAAACAAATCCTTAGTTTATAAGCAATAAAATCCAACTCATACTGTTTTCTTAATTTAAATCACTGACTCACTCACACTAAATGGCACAATATATCTGTTTGTAAAACAAAATGTATTTATGCGTGTGTTTGCTGGTTTTTGTACTCTCCATTTACCTCCAAAGTTACCGGAAGGTATTTTACCTTGACGGGCTATAAGATAGAGCCATACTGAAATAAGTCAAGGTAGAACTTCTAGTTTTCAGTGTAAGCGGAATGTTCATTTAGAACACGTGGAATCTAAGTTGTGATTCTCCTTTCAAATATTCCAGACTAGAATCAAGCAAGGCACCCATCTGATATAATCCATTTGCGTTTATAATGTATTTATTAAGAAATTTACTTAAGGTAGGCTTACAGGCTAATTATTGGTTTCTTATTCATACGATTATAATCCAATCCCAGTGACAAGATTCTAGACTGTCAATCTACCACTATGTGGAAACAAACCAAGACGATTTAAAAATGAAATATTTATTCCTCAAACTCTACCGCCACTGTACAATGTTTAGTGTTGATATGTAGTGGTTTGCTTATCCATTTATAAATTAAACCTTACTCTACCAGTTGTGTTGGTGTGATTGGTTCAGTCCATATCACATTCAAAGCCTATAGTCCGATTTATATAAGAAGGTACTTCTTGACAGTTACAAAAGCTTCTAAAATAATCTTCATACATTCATACATCAAGTCATATTCTCTTTAGTAAATTTTTTTTATGTATATCAATACCTATAAAATAGTAGGACAAATATATTACTACTATTATTACAACCACTACCAATAATAACAATAATAATAGTAATAATACTAAAGTAAAATTTGTAGCCAAGAATTTCCACACGTCCATCACAAACTCTGCCTTAAGATATGAGTGAGGAATGATCCTGAGCACTGTATGAATCCTGCTTATCCCAGTGATTATAACATTGGTGTTCTAAGCCAAAGGTCCCGGATTTAATCCCCATGTCCAGGTATGTATTTTAATTTGAAGAATATGATATTTCGATGTGGCTATAACCGTAATTAACAAATATATGATAGCTCAGCTAGTTAATCCATCAAAGTAAAATTTTATCAAAGTAGAAATTTAAAAAAAATTGTATTTTCTATTAGGTCCTTTTTAACTTTTTTATTCAGTATGGCTTTATACTTGGCCTAGGTTGGATCGGGTTAGACATCCAATAGAGCTAGATTAAGTATGGGGATTGTGCTAGAAAGTACTTATTAATTCGCTCAAGCCATCTTTAGAACATGATTACTAGTAACAAAATAAAAAGACAAAAATATAAACCCACCAAAATGTTTTGATGTTTAGTTTTGGAAACAGGTGACACCGTCAAATAGATTAAGAATATATCATATTGTTTCCAGGCAAGGTAATGCCTTCTTAACATCTCACAACAGTGTGATGCCCACGGTTGTGTTAGGTTTTCAAACAAAAATAAATTCAAATTAAATCATACTTTTTAAAAGTCAAACATAGTAAAAACATGTAAATCTATAATTACTACAACCAAATAAATTGAATACTATATGTAGATCTATTTATTTAAGGATAGCAGAATGTAACTTTCCTTGAAATATATTTTTAATCATTTTTAAAACAGGTTTAGGTGTTTAGTATGTCTACCCATTTGTGTTTAATAATAAAATATTTGACTTAAAAAGTAGAAGTTAATGTTTACTAAAACAAACAGTTTCTTTGAGTTGAGTCTCCCGTGGAATTTCGAATTCGACAAACATTTTTTCTTTTCTGAATACTTTTGCACACATTCTTTAACATTTTAAATTTATTTTCGTTGCGTCCTTTTGTCTGATTGAGGAATAGGTTCCCAAACGTGACCAGACCAATCAGCTCTTCATATATTTCATTATAGTCTTGTTTATCTAGATATCTCCTCTCTTCATAGCGTTGACATTGACTGGAATTTGAATACGTGAATCCATCATCCAAACATGATTTCTGAGTCTCGTCACAAGATTCAAGGATATTTTCATAAAATAAGAAAAATTGGGGCAATCTTTGGTTACCTCGATAACCGCAGTCACAGCCATCAATTTCCTCCACTTCAATAAAATCTTTTAGAGTGCCATATACTTTATTTATAGTTTCCATATTATGTTCCGAAAAATCTTTTGCTAAATAATCAATTTGCGATGTATCCTTTTTGTAATTTTTACTGTTTTGAATCAAGATCAACATTTCCTCTTCAAATGTTTCCTTTTGGTTTGGTTTACAGTCGAAAGTATTTCTAGGTGAATCATCTAATCTAGAGTTATCTTTGGTTTGCCAAACTATCTCTTTTTCTTTGCTTGAAAGTGTACACAAGTGACGTACTCCAGAAAACTAGAATCAATGTGATAATGCAGATCATTTTTAATATCTCTTGATTTGACTTTAAATACACCCGTCATCTCACAGCAATAAAATAATATTATTTACAATAAATATATAGTTGATTACAGTATTTTTTAAAAAAACATAGAATATATAAGGTATTTATATTAAGATGATTCAAGCTAGATTGGTTTTGTCGTCATGACTTATATAACAGGATGCAATAATTAAAGTGTTACAATAGTCATTGTTGTAAATTGTATTAGTAATATATTATTAAAGAGTGTTGTAGGCCTACATTGCCCTATTTCCATCTTAATATTTTTTTAACTACGCCAACACTAAGGTTAATTAAGAATTGCTTGCTACTTCACACACCTAGCAACGAAAATAAATAAACTGTTGTTAGATGCTACTTTGAAATAATTGACCAAGATGAAAATCTGACTTTTGCACCCAACTATTTCGGTTTAAGGAGTTTGGTTTTTTATATTCTCGCTACCATAACAGATAGAAAAATATTGTGATCGTCAAAAAAATCTAACTCGAAATTTTGATGAATGTTGTCGTTTCATAACCTCCCAAATCCGAAAAAGTGGTTTATGACTTTCCGTCTGTCTGTACCTTGGGCTAGAGCCTAAACTATTTTACCGATCGGGCTAAAACTTTGTATCTAGAATTCTCATAGAGGTTCTCTGAGGACTTTTTGGAATTGGATTTCAAACCCTAAAATAAAAGGTAGTTTACTGAACGGTGAAAAGAGAAACCATTGATTTTATCAAAATCGGCTTTAACGATTCTGATTGAATTTAATTTCTATACATTGATAAATATAAACAAAATGGCTACTACTCTCAATTTTTCATCAAAATGACCCTAAGGGCACCGGTCTGAAGTGTAAATATTCATATTTTATCAGCTCTCCGTAACTATTTGAAATATAAAATTATTTATCATTGCTATTATGTAGGTCTATTTATAATAACAATCCTTTATTTGAAGATACTTTTATAAAACAAATATTTTTAATCCATACGA
>CABEEJ010002639.1:0-72254 GCA_901482245.1 Timema douglasi | reverse complement strand
TTGATAGATTGGTCAACAAGATTGGAACAGGGTCTGGCCAGTTGGCTCCCAGCTGGGTGGGCTGGGAGTGAGAGGGTTGATAGAATGGTCAACAAGATTGGAACAGGGTCTGGCCAGTTGGTTCCCAGCTTGGTGGGCTGGGAGTGAGAGGGTTGATAGACTGGTCAACAAGATTGGAACAGGGTCTGGCCAGTTGGCTCCCAGCTGGGTGGGCTGGGAGTGAGAGGGTTAATAGAATGGTCAACAAGATTGGAACATGTCTGGCCAGTTAGCTCCCAGCTTGGTGGGCTGGGAGTGAGAGGGTTGATAGACTGGTCAACAAGCTTGGAACAGGGTCTGGCCATTTGGCTCCCAGCTTGGTGGGCTGGGAGTAAGAGGATTGATAGATTGGTCAACAAGATTGGAACAGGGTCTGGCCAGTTGGCTCCCAGCTGGGTGGGCTGGGAGTGAGAGGGTTGATAGAATGGTCAACAAGATTGGAACAGGGTCTGGCCAGTTGGTTCCCAGCTTGGTGGGCTGGGAGTGAGAGGGTTGATAGACTGGTCAACAAGATTGGAACAGGGTCTGGCCAGTTGGCTCCCAGCTGGGTGGGCTGGGAGTGAGAGGGTTAATAGAATGGTCAACAAGATTGGAACATGTCTGGCCAGTTAGTTCCCAGCTTGGTGGGCTGGGAGTGAGAGGGTCGATGACAGTTAAATAGTAATCATCAGCACCCATAGCCTCGATTAGGAAATATTAACACCAAAAGAAGGTCTATCTGAGGACCTGTAAGTTGTAGCTCCGGTACTCAGATTTAGGCCACTACAGACTTAGTAAGCTAGTGGCCGAAACAAACAAAAATACTCGAGAAAATAAAATTCTTTAATTCATCTCTGTTAAAACTAAAATAGGCCAAACACTTAAAAGAATTAGAAGATTAATTTGCTAAGGCTAAATAAAACACAATAAATTATTTAATGCTATTGTTTACTATCTGTATAATATTGATAATTTAAATTGTATGATTGTGTTTGTATTTTTGTTTAATGATTTAAAAATATAATAATGCTATATTATTATTTAATTAAATGAACCATAGGCTTTTTAATACTGTTTTGGGAGGGGACCAAGTATATTTTCATGTTTTTACTGGGAAGGCAAAAAGGGCCCATGGTGTAAAGTGTAATGTCTCCAGCCCACTTCAGGCGTCATTTTTAGTTGGTGAATATCTTTATTGTTTGCACTAGATATAGTGTGCCCTAAACTGGTTGTAAGTATAAATTAATATAATATTGAGTGTCCAGGCAGTACTAATAAGGAATAGACTGTCCATAGTATCTTAGCAGCCTATATTCCTGGTATCTATCCATTTGTAAACTGATAGTTCCTCTTCTAGGAGCTAGATCTTTGTAATTCGTAACTCACTATCAAGTTAACTCATGATAGCTAGCTAGCTAGCTTATTTAACTACCAATCTTGTCTATTGTCTAATATTAATATTTTATAGGCTTTATGAGTAAAAGTTTAACAGCCATCAGGCAGGTGTAGAGCTTCTTCATACCAACATTAACTGCATCTAATTAAAGTTGGCATGTTGTTAAGACAGACGCTCCTTCACAGAAAGACGTGAGTATGTTCTACTTTAAGAAGTTACACATTTTCTTGTATTTATATTCAATTTTCTTGTCATGGTTACAGGTCAATCCTAGGTGCTTCTCACCTAAATCTCCCAGTTAGAGAAGCCATAATTTAAGTAACAGTTTATATTCCCTTCAATAAACAATGAAATGTTTTGTATGTGTTCTATTCTAATCTATTGTACTACATTTGACATGATTATATCTGAATAAATTGTTTTGTTAAAATTGTCTATCTATCCTATGCTTGATCCTTCCCATCCTTCTTTATTTATATTTGTAAACGTATTCGCCACATCTACAATTTCATAGGAGAAGAGGAGATACAGAATCATTAATAAGACGTCTAAACGTACCCCCAGTGGTGACCAAGGGGCTCAAGGCGTTAGTATCACGTTTCAATTAGGTATTGTTACTGATTGTGGGGGGTGGAGGCTGGAATCTATTAATTTCGATGATGAAATTATATATATTATATATATAATAGCCACAGAGTATAGAAACTTGGGGAGCAATTAGGATTAGCTCTTACCACACTATATATATGTGTGTGTGTGTATGTATGTATGTGTGTGTGTGATAGTGTGTTTAGAGATAATCTTAATTGCTCCCCAAGTTTATATACTCTAGGTTAAGTCATTTATATCCTTTGTATATTTTTAAAGGAAATTTGACATTCATTGTCAAAGAAAACTCAACATATCAGCATACTAATTACAAATCAACCTCAATTTATAATGGCAAATTTCATCCACTTCCTCAATCAATAAAAACCCAGGTTGTGTAATGCCCTTTGACTCGAAAAAGGTGATTTACGTATAAATTAATTAGATTTACAGTATTAATTAGAAAATACAAGCAATATATTTAGTCAATTGGCTGTGTTTTATAGAAAAGAGGTTCAATTGTGTATCTTTTCCCCAAAATGTTGACTTATATCACTTTTCATAAAGATAATATATTTTTTTAGCATCGTTTGGACTATACGGTGAGAGTGAGTCATCATTGTAAAAGAGGAATCCTGATTTCAACAAACATAAATTAACAAACGTGTTAAATGAACTGAAAAAATTAATCAAACTTATAATTTTGTAACGCTAACATAAAGGTACATTTAGTGGGGGTCATTTTCCAACTATATTAGTAGTAATTTAAAGTCATTAATAGCTATTACTGGAAATAAATATCAATAAAAAACGCATTATAAAAGAGATAATATGCTCGCTAACGCTCTGTTTTATTATTTTTCTTTTTCCTCTATGTACTGACGTTTTAGAGTAGGGGTTCTCAAAGTGGTGTCCACGGGCCATATACAGTCTTCGATGGTACCGTTTTATGTATTATTTATTAAATAAAATTGAAGTATTTTTTAATAATATCATACATAAAGTAAGCTGTGAAAAATATAATTATAATAATGAATATCATAGTTTCTGAAAAAATAATAATTATGTAGACCTTAATAAGGTATCATTTTTTAAATAGGACTAATTTATTTGTACTTAACATCTACTGATAAATTTAAATACCGTAGATAAACTTATAAGTAATTTATTGTGTTAATTTTTTTAATTAAATTTTTAGAGTTAATATATGTTAAAATAAAATATTACTTCCTATCTTTAATTTTAAGCTAATAGCATATGATTTTATTAAACTAAATCAAACAACTGAACATTACATAGGTTATCATAAAATTATTTCGAGACCCAAACTAAAAACAAACAAAAAATTAATCATACATTACTGATTCTGAATAACCTAATATTTAATATTATTACTATAGCATTTAAATCACTCCCAAGATGATTAAAACGATTTCGGTACATCTAATTTTGAAAAATTTCAAACAAAAAAACGAATACGATTAGTAGTCTATAATTAAGAAAATCTCCCCCTTAAAAACAAAATTACGTAGGGCTCCATAGAGGAAATTTAGGAATTTAGATGCTTAACAATAATAAAAGTAGTTTACTGAAGGGCTAAAAGAGATATCGATTTTTTCAAAATCTGCTAAACCGATTTGGTTTTAATTCATATCCAAGCATTTTTTATCATTAAAAATAATCGCGTATCTCAGTTTTCAGGAAAATGACCATGAGTTTACTCTACATAATCGTATGTATACTATTTGGTTCTTATCTCCAAAACTATTTGAGATATAAAATAATAAATTATTGTACAGCTGTATATGTATTAAAAGTAAAAAACTTTTAATCGAAACATATTTTTATAAATACAATAACTTATGAGATAATGGTAAATAAATATTTTAAATTGTGGTCTAGAAAATTGTTTTGCTCTTTGACGAACAAAGATATTACTTTATTCTCAATATGTTTCTACAATAGCTTATGTTATTTCGTTTATACTTTTTTTTTAATGTGATGTTCTTTTAGCAATTATGTTTCTGCAACAGTGTATAATATTTGGTTTCATATATTTTACGATTTATAAGGGCACACAAACAGTCCATATTCATCATAATATCCCATTTTCATTCTATGAGAAAGTTAAAATAAACGGAATATGTTAATTAACCTAAAAAAAACATTTATTTTAAAAATTGGTTTTTCGACTCAAAATATTGTGAAACTCCTGTTGGAGAGAATGAAGGACGCAAAGACCTTCCTTCCATCGACAATAGTTTAAACGACGCACGGAAGATGGCGTAAAACCTTGTTCACCTCCAGAACTAAGTCGGTCTGTAAGAGGTTGGGCTTTGAGGGTTGCGGGAAGGGGAAAAGGAAGTAAGGGGTAGCTCGGATTGAATTAGGGACGGCATGAATGCTCGAAGCCCATCACAGAAGAGGTGGCATGCAAAAGCTCTTTTTCCTATCTCTCTGTTTCTCCCGTTCCTTCTAAAACCTCTAAACGCTGTCTCTATTCATCTACGTTCTATTCGTCTCACTATGCATCTGTCCGTCACCTCCAGACATGAATAAGAGATTGACGGACTAAATTTTATTTTCCACATTCAAGATACCTTACGCCAATCAAAGTTAGGTGGCGTAGATCTGGTGTGGGTTATATGATTACATTTTTGAACAGGAACATTCACGTTTCGGCTGGAAAGCTAAGCGTGCTGAATCCAGGTGACTGGTAGGCTTTATATGTCTTTCATTTCCTCGCCATGAAAGGTGACTTACTTCTTTGTATGTTAAATTATGAACTATATTGTGAATTCAAATAAATATTAGGAATTTAGGCTCTACAGTGGTTTTTTTTTTGCGAAATTTTGGAAAAATATCTACTGAAAGAGCTCAAAATAAGTGAACAATAAATTCATCCATCTCACGGAATACAGTTAAACAATTTATGTCAAACAATTTTTTTCCCCATTAAAACATGGTAAAGTTGTAGGGGACGTGAGAAAAGGCTAGTGTTCTAGTTTTTATGGCAAAACCTTTTTATTTTGTCAAAATAAATCAAATATTGCTTCAGTACAGCCATATATTTTAATTTTCTTCAGAGGGTGATATCAACACTTGTCGAATATCTTTTAGGATATCCTGAAATTTAATGAAAACTTATTCCATTCAATTAAAAAGTTTGTGGTATAAAACTACATGTAAATTAAATTTTATGTTTATACTGAGGCGGTATTTTATTTGTTTGGGCTGAAAATATTTTTTACTATAAAAACTCTGGCCTTTTCTTTCGTTTCTTAGACTCCCACCTTAACAATAACATTATCCTACTTATTTTAGAAATGAATTGATTGAGGAGAAGAACAAACCATTTTCATGGAAATTAGATTAAATAAAATCACATTTATTCCACACAATTTTGTGTTCTTAAATGTGCAATACTTTTCTATAGTAACATTTTAGTTCTGCAATTATTGTTGTCCTTAGTATTATACATTTAAACTAAGAAGTGTAACTAAAATTTAATAGTATAGCAGTTTTAAATGTTTCTAAAACAATTTTAATATATGTATATGTCAAGTTAGTTACAATATCTGTTACTGTCATTTTTCAGAGATAATGTTAATCACTAGGAAATAATACTAATAATAAAATATAATGCTACCAATGTTGACATACAAAACGTATGTTTTATTTTATAATAGTCCTCTAGTGCCATAATCTTATTATGAAATAATCATGTAAATTTTTAAGCTACAAAAATTAGCAAAATAATAATATGTTTTCCCTTTGTTTTGAAAATCGTAGCACTTTACTTTGACCACTATACTAAATTAAACCCAATATTATATATACGTTGGCCTATTGATTAAATACCACCTTTAATAAGAATATTTTTATTATCCAAACAACTATATTTATTACAAGACAGTACATAAATAATTTACGATTGTTTGTATATATTATTGGAATAATAGAAATGGAGTATATAATAAATAATAATAATATTTAGCACCGCGTCTTACTACCCGTTCGGGTTATACGCTTTAAGTACTAATTACTCTAATGGATTAGGAATTGGGAAGTTGAATCAGAGGAAGTGAACCCGCATTTGCGTGGAGTGAGAGTGGAAAACCATTTAGGAAAAACCACTCCCAGTTCACCCGACCGAGATTCGAACTTCGATCTCTCCGTCCTCAGCAGTCGAGCTCAACACGACTAGCGCGTTAGCCAACTACACCACCGAGGCGGGTTATACTTAATACAAAACCAATGTTATATTTAAATAAAACAAATATCTCTCTCAGTTTATTTTAATATATTTATTCCCTGGATAACAATTTACTCCACGTATAAAATAATCCTACTGGGATTACCTTGAAATCTGTTTGAGTGATGTTTCCTACCTAAAAGTTGTTCATAATGCATGGGCGGGTTCTTGGCCTACCACGCAACTTCCCAGAACTGTGAAAATAAATTTCCTCTCGCTTTCTCTCTCGCTTTACATCTAACCTTTTCAGATATTGTTGATCATTTATTCATGCACAAAAAGTCATTTTTGGTTAAAAAACAAAGAAGACAGTTCTTCCGAGTATTTTTTCTGTTTAAAAATCCCCCGAATAAAATCAATATTACCCTTTCTGTAATTTTGTTTGAAAAAATAAATGAGAAAGGCCATCACCTAATTTCATATTCTTCATAGATGGTTTACCTTCGTTCTGTGTGTGTGTCAAATTTTAATACGTAATTTCCAATCGAAGAGCTGAATATCTTTAAAGACTATGTGGAACTAATAATCTTATTGGAAAAAAGGAAAGATAAAATACCGGGGAAACTTTTTAGAGAGGTCTGGATTTCAATAAAGTTTCGTGTTGAAGCTTATCGATTTATTTTATGTAGATGTAAGCTAATTGTGATAAACATTTTGGAGAACACAATTGTATAAAATCTTTATTAAAAAAAACCATTTTGACTTTTCTAGCATTTTATTTTTATATTAAAATTTAATTAAAAAAATTATCATCTACTTTTTCAAAATATTTGAAGATAAAATTTACACTAATATTCAAATTATGAAATGAAATAATGTTGTTTTCTATTTCTTTTAAGTAATTTAACCATATTTTATAAAACATATTACAAATTTGTACTATACATATACACGTTATATATATATAATCTATACGTTATATATATATAATCTATACGTTATATATTTATAATCTATTTATATAATATACATGTTATATATATAAGTTACATATTTAAAAAATTGAAAATATGGATTCTATTTTCTCACATCAAGAGTAAAATTGGTAAAAAATAACTTTTTAGATCTGAAATTATGTTGAGTCTTAACACAAAAAAGTTCAAACACAAAAAAGTTGATATTACAATTCGGTCTGTCCCTATGTATGTCTGTATATCTAGCTATCCTTCTGTCTGCCTTGTCTGTTTGTCTCTCCACAGATCGGAAACGATTTAATGGATCTTGTTCAAACTGGATATTTTTTTAACCTTCAAATCAAAGATAATTTACTGATAATCCCAAAATTTTCGTATTTTTTAAAAATTAATATTTAGGGGGGTGTTTTTACCTGGAAAATAACAATGTATACTTAAATTTGGGGAAAAATTATTGTTAAGAAATAGTTTATTGATAAATAGTTTTCAAAAATTCAATTTTGTTTATAATGTATATCTGGAAAACGACAAACCAAATTGTATTCATGTTGTTGTTGTTGTTGTTTGGAGACAATTCGTTTTCGGGTTATTTACTAATTTTTTTTTACTGATGACTGATGAGTGATGAGTGATAAACGTTATCTTAAAATTTGGATATTTTGATAAAAGGCTTTAAAAAGTTGGCTCAAAATTGGTATATTGATTTTTTTAAAGAATATATAATTTGTATTTGTTCATCTTAAAAAATTATATTATTTTATTTCAATTACGACTAATAGCTTTGACGATATTGTTATAAATTAGTATTTGAGAGTAATTTAATTATAATTTTATAGTTTTTGAAGGTTTTACTAAGCAAACTAATTTAAGGGCAGTTTACTTACAAGTTATATAAAATTAAACTAGACTTCCTATAACTAGGAGATCAAGGTTCGAATTTTGGTGGGATGTATTGAGTATTTTTTCTCTAAATGGTTTTCCAATCTACATTCTTGCAAATGTGGATATATTTCCTCTAAATTTCCTTCCTCATCCTTAAAATCATTAGCGAAATTAGTATATAAGCGTATAACCCAGAGTGGTAGCAAGACGTGATGATAGAAAAGAATCCATTGGTGTATGTACTGAGGAGATTATTTTTAAATAGTTTATCAAGCTGAATGCATGAAGATTTGGGAAAATTTCCGCTAAATTCAATATTTTTCGTATGTAACCAGTTTATATAAATGTTTGGTTGGATAACCTATACTGGTAATTAGACGACACTAGAAATTTCATCTACCAAATGAATATATCTAATTTTAATTCTTAAAGAAAACTGTGGATTTTTTCTTCTAGTTTTCTAAGATAGCACAAGACTAGTCATGTCATTTTATAGTTACTCTCTAAGTTTTCTGTAGATAAAGTATTGTGATCGACGGAAAAATTGAATTCTAAAAGTGTATGGATATCGACGTTTCATAATTTACTGAATCCAAAAAAAATGGTATTTTCGATGCTGTATGTCTGTGTGTCCGTCAGTGTGTAGGTTTGTACCAATAGGGAAGACATGGTTGATTAGGATACTATAAGGTTTTCCTGAGGATTATTTGGAATTAGATACCCAAACCTAAAATTAAGGGTAGTTTACTGAAGGGCAAAGAGATAAAAAAAAATTGTTTTACTCGATATTGGCTTTTGCGATTTTGATTAAAATTCGTATCTAAACAATATTTAAGATTAAAAACAAAATGGCATCTCCCATTGTTCTATTAAAACTAACTAAATGGTGCTTTATACGAGAAAGTTGTCTCCAACTATGACCTACAATCTTTGAAATAAGAAATACTCTTGGTTTCAGTAGTAGTAGGACTTATATTAAAAATTAAAGAAAATGTATATTAAATATATTTTTGTAAACATTTAGTTTCTGAGCTATTGGCGAATTTTTTAAAATCTTTTTTTAACACCACGTCTTAATACCCATTCGGGTTACACGCTTATGTAGTAATTAGGCTAATATTTTAAGTACTAGGATGATTATTTAAGAGTAAGTTTATCCACATTCACGTGAAGAGATGATAAAAAAAAACTATTTTTCAAAGGACCACCCTCAGTACACCCACCGAGACTCGAACCTCTATCTCCTTATCATCGGCAGTCTAGCCTACTACAAGAGTAGCACCTAAGACCATATGGATGGAGAAGTTAAAAAAATAAATTGAAAACCAGGAGATCTGGAGATGATGGTTATGCAATTTATTAAACATAAATGCTACTTTTTTTCTCAAAAAGTTTTTGTTAACATCGTGTGTTATATAATTTTTTCTCTTGAATGGAATAATATTATCTTTTGTGTATTCTGTACTCTCATAAATGTTTTACTAATTTTGAGGAAATGTCTCCTATTTTAGTAAAAGGCACGATAAAGTCTATGCCATGTACCGTATCATTTATTTATTTGCTAACAGGTGTAGGAGTAGTGTTAGGAATCCCATTTACATTTCTGGTAAGTTTAAAAATCGATCACTTCGTATTTGTTCGTCTCAATACCTTTCACAAACAGGAAATATAATGTCTATCTATTCTGATTTTTGAGTGAATATTACAGTTATGTTAAAAAAAATTCACTAAATAACCAGAGCAAATATATCAAGGCCGAAAAAAAAACCCATCCACGAGACTCAGAAAATTCCAGATTAATTTCCGGTTTCACCTCAATTTTTCTTTTTAATTTTTTGAAAAACAAATTCACCATTATTGACTATCAACCAATAAAGCTATCTTACTCAACGTTTTTGCGTCATTTCATTTACATTTTCAGTATCTTAAAATTAAATATCCCATAATGGGGTTTCTAACATACTTACTAAGATAAAGTTTAACTTTATAAACATACAAGAAACTTCCATTTGGAAGACAATTATGCAATAATTACTTTTCTAACTAAAGAAAATGACATCTGATAAAACATTTGTTCCTATCCACCAAATGTACATCACATATTTATTTATCTTTATCAACGTATCTTACTAAACATTTGGATTACACGCCTATGTACTTATTACTCTAATGTGATAGGGATGAGTAAGGTTGAATTTAGCTTAAGTGCACATGAATTTGCTTGGAGGGAGAATGGAAAACCATTTAAGGAAAACCACTTTCACTACACATAACCAGGATTAAAACCTCGTTCAATCACCTCATCATCAGCAATCTATTCTACTGCGAAAATAGCACCTTAGACCATGTGGCCTGAGAAGAAGGTAATGTTTTAGTTTGTAACTATTTACAATAATCTAAAAATTAAACCAATTACATTTTCACGTGATCACTGTAAATAATTTATTTTAATTTTTAACGCATAATTTTACACGTTCTGTGGCCGCATGGTCTAAGGCGTCACACTTGTGTTGGAATATACTGACAATGACAGAAATATCGGTGTTCGAATACCGGTCGGGTGTACTGAGAATGTTTTTTCCCAAAATGTTTATCAACTCTACTTCCATGTGAATGCAGGTACATTTCATCCATATCTAACTTTACGTATCATTAACCCATTAGTGTAAATAGTACATATGAGTGTAGCTGAAATATTTAGTAAAATGCATTGATAAAAAAAAACAGTTTACTAAATATAACTAACAAAAAACATAAATAAATGGTGCACTTGTCTTCTGATGAACTTTTAAGTTACTCTCAAATTTACTCTAAATTTTTGAAGAGGAACCTCCCAGCGTGGTCCTGTGAGAGCATTACCCTCCTCCCCCTCATGAAAATCCTGGATCCACCACTGACAGAGAAAGTAATTAGTTCTATTTACAGTATATAATTCTATTGGACGAGCACATTATGGCAGTAGACCCCTTCTTGTTACGTCACTGCAAGAGCTATAGTCATATCTAGGAAGTATCATATTAATATTGTTATTTTTATTTATTCTTTTACACAGCGTCTTAATACACGTTAGGAATAGACACCTTTTAAACTATGCTAATAGGAAGGAATATAAACGGTATAGTTAGAGGAGATTTATCTTGATTTTTTGTTAAGGAATAGTAGGAATTTTTTTTGTCCAAACTAATTTCAGTAAACCCATCCGAGACTCCCACTCCGATCTTCCCATCACAATAAAATATGAATGTATGAATCTGACATTTAATCTGCGTGCCCACCAATGCAGGTATCTCCGTTATTGATACGTTACCTAATATATTGATGTAAGTATAGTTTTAGAGGAACACCATATTTGTAATGACCAGGGCGAGAAATTTGATAATCTTAAAAGCGTAAAAAAAAAAAAAAACTAACAATTTAGTGACACTAAAATCTCAAAAAATCACTTTAATTTTTTTTTTAACTTGAAAAATGAATTAAAACTCACAATAAATAACACAAAAATTAATTTTATTGTTATTATTATTATTAGCACCGCGTCTTACTACCTGTTCGGGTTATACGCACTTACGCTAATGTGTAATGGTAGGGTGATTGTGAGATGAAATGGAGGACCTACAGTTTAACGTGGAATCCGAACCCCGGTGAAGGCCTGGCATTCCCCACATTCACAAGATGTCTTGTCAGAGGTGAAGGAGGGGTTTGGTTATCAGGTAAATCTGTGCCGGGACCGAGGATTGAACCCTGGCTGCCAGCACAGAAGTCTGACACCCTATCTCTAGACCACCAAGTCACCGCACAAAAATAAATAAAATGAGAATTTTATAAGTGAAAACTAAAGAATATATTTTGTATGCAAAAAAAAACATGATTGTAATTGTTTTTGCATTTTGTATATTAAAACTTTTTTTTAAAAAATAATACAAATAATTATCCAATAGAAACATATAATTTAATTTCCTTCTTGTGGTGGTATCAATAGTTGTTGAATATATGTTAAGGGTGTCCTATAATTAATCGATAACATTTTCTCTTCTTTTAGAAAGTTTCTCATGTAATGCCGCTATGCTCATAATAGATATTCAACAACTGTGAATATCACCACGTGAAGGAAATTAAACTATTATGTTTTTACTAAATTAATATTTTATTTATTTAGGCAAAAAAAAGTTTTCATATAAAAACTAAAAAAAAAACATTACCACACGTTCCCTACATCCTCAACTTAACATATAAAGTCTCATTCTAATCAAAGTTAACATTGATTTATAATTTTATTATTTAGAAACTTAGTATTGTCTTACCCTGAGAAGATATTTATACATGCATGCAAGTAAAATAGGTATAGTTTTAATTTAAGTTTAGATTATATTATTATTACAAGAATTTTGTGAGGAAATATAAAATATTTGATTATTATTGAATTTAAAAAACATCAGTAATATTATCACTTGGGTCTATATTAAACTTATATATCTAAATATTACCTAAAAAATTATGTAAAACAAAAATTCAAATTGACTAAATGCCCATAAAATGACCTATAAAATACATTCCTACAACCAGGAGAACATGAACTCTGCAAATATCTCAATGAGTATTGTCTTCGACAGGGATGGTGAGACTTATCCGACCAGTGTGCCATTTGACTTGATGAATTTTGAAATCACCAACTCTTATCTGTTTTAATATTTATTTAAAAATACAAACTTGTTGATTATTTTAAATAGCTTAAAATCTATATGTAGGACTAAATTTTTGGTAATGCCTAAATTTTAAAGAATTAAAACGTATTAAATTGTCGAAGAGAGAACTATTTGCCATTCAATATTTTAAAGTGCAAACAATGAATATGACAATATATTTATATGCTAAAATTTTTAATATGTTTATTAAAATAAAAAATTTACATTATATATTCCAATTAGTTTGAAAATGATATTTTTAATTACAAGATATATGTGTGTGAGAATAATTTTTGTCTTCAACAGAAAACAAGATGCACCTAAGTACGATCCAAGTTGTATTCAAACCATTCACTTTACAAAGTTCTATAGGATACGACATTGAGATATACTTTACGTCAAAAAATTAAACTCCTTTGGGGTTAGTTATATTTAGAGTTTCTTTTATTCCGTGTAAGCTTGCCACCTAAATTATTCTCGCAAGTCACCCAGTAGCTCGCATGCCATAGACTTACCATCCTTGGCCTATATATATATATATTCGCCATAGATTTGCCCTCCTTGGCTCATATATATATATATATATATATAAGGGTCATAAACCCCCAGGCCTTGGTGTCTACAAAATGATTTACATGCGCAATAGCTAAAACGTCTTAAATTTAATAACCTCAACAAGTAAAAAATACATCTAAGACTGTTTGAAAAAATAGTTTTAGATTATACCCTTCAGTAGATCTGAATTAAAATTAATTAAATATATATCGTGTATCTTAGTTAAAACCCATCATCAGCATATCACATCCTTGTCTAACAGACCAACTTTGAATCTTACGATACGATAGAAAACTATACCGGTCAATTCATCGAGAACACAATGTTCTTGTTTGTCAAGGAAACTATAATATGTAGCTAGGTGATAATTGTGTCACAGGACACGTTCGAAATATTCCAAGCATTGCTTCCTATTCCCTTCCATCCGAATTGTTTTTGTTTCCGAACTCCAGCCCAACAATGCGATATCTGTCCGAATCCCCCCCAACTCCTACTACTCCGTAGTATCCTACTAGAGTCCAGATCCAATATGGTCTCGTGTTTAGGAGAAACTTGCTAAATCGACCACTAAGAGCGCCACAGTCGTTACTTGTAGTCCCCCCTTGGAGGTTTCCATTTAGAAGCGGGCAGGAGTAATTTTCTCATTGTCCTCCCTACAGAGCACCGGTAGACAAACGACAATAGCTTAGCAAGCAAACACGGAAAGCAACGGCAGCAGTTATAGGTTCCTATATAGATGTATTTATATAGATGCTCTGATGAGGTGGGACAAAAGTCGGTGTCGTGTCGTGTGAAGTGTTGCGAGGGTAGGCAAAGTGGGTTAAAACTTAACCTTCAGATATTTCTCATTAATCGGTAGAACACTCATTGTCCAGGTATCAAAAGAAGTATATTCTCATGTGAGGTGGTGAAAGCAAAGCCTAAGTTTTATTGGTAAAATGGTGGACGATATACAATGGAATATTTATTATAGATTAATCTTCGCTTGCCTTAGCGGGACTCGACGACATACCATTCCTAAAATAACCCATCTACTTATTATTTCATATTGTACTAGGTCAGTTTCTTTGACATGAAACTTGGAAGAACACTGGTTTAGACCTAGTGCGTTGTTGGACGTCCCTGAAAACCGGGATTGTCTCTCATTTTTACAATTGGCCCCGGTTTCTCTGAGGAGTTTAACCTTAAACACATTTAAATACTCAAACATATATTTGTATATTATTTGTGAGTGTAAACTACTATACCAGGAGGAAGAAAATTGTTTTCTAGTGTTAATGAATCTTGTGCTGGTATGCTTACCCCCCCCCCCTTACCCTTCTTCCATAAGAACATAAACTACAGGAGTGGAAAATTTCATACATAGTTTTAAAGAAAATTACGTTTAAATATATGTTTTGATAAATAGGTACTAAAGTATTCTGGAGGAAAAACTGACTATACGTGAGTGACTTAAAATAGGTATCCTAAGACGGCAGGATGAAGTACTAAACTATGAAGAAAGAAATATATACTCTTAAGTAGACTGTGTGAAAACTACAATCAAAAATCATATGTTGATTGTAATTTCATCATCCTCAACTGGCGTTAATATGTTTTAATTAAGATAATAGCTAGTATGGGCACTAGAGATTATTACTTTTTTTTTAAATAAAAGGATTTTCACTGACCGTATGGTAACTTTAAACATTTCATTTTATTTTTGTCTGAGTTACCATTTTTAATCTTTGGATTAAAAACTTTTGTTTTAAAATAAATACTGTCGGACACTACTCAAATATTTTCGTTGCTATATAAATAACTAAATAATTTATTGAAGTTCCAACTTCCACATTTTTTCAAAAAGGTCTTTTCAGAATAGGGGCATAATATCATTTCACAGCCAAGCTCCTTCAGCACTTCCCCAACATGCAACGGGTGATGTTTTTTGTATTTAATTCAGTAGAGAAACTCATGTATTTATGGAATTATCATAGCATATACAGTTAAGTAGCTTATATAATAAATACTACATGCATTTCCATAAACATTAAGCTCATCCTGGTATTTAGAATAAGTTTCAAAAAGCATTATTTGTACAAGAAAATGGTTTGTGTAAACGTTTTATGTATAAATTGAAATAAATTGTTGTGCTATTTAATTATGAATACATCCATATAATTTATTTTATTAAAATTGTAATGCAATCAAACATTATTTATAACAAAGATATTCCGTTTATCTTTTGTTTGAAAAAGAGAAATTACTGTCAAATTTTCATAACATTTATTCAAATATCTCTTCTACACATTAATTCTTACTAAAAATTTTGCTGAGAAATATGTTCAATGCTACTACCTAATTAAGTAGAATACTATACGATAAACTAACTAATTTTGTATATTTTACAACTATAGCCAATTTAATATATATTAACTTATCTAATTTATATATTATATTGCAATACACTTTGCCGCCCTTCAGGAGTATCAGCATTTAACTAAAATAGAAGGTATAATTTAGAAAAAATATCTGCATTTTTAAGGCAAAACAGTAGGAAATCATTTATGAACAAACTACTACGTAATATGCTGTTATGTTTCTATATTGTAATTTTGCCACCCTAAACTTATACCTATCTGCTTAGTATGCAGATAATAAAAAAACTTTCATCCAGCCTAGTACTTACGAACAACAAATATTTAGCCTCGTATTGTAGGTTTTNAAAAAAAAAAAAACATTTTACGATTGTCTACAGAATATTTCAAATTTTTTGATATATTTGAATTAAGTCCATTTTTCACTACGTTAATAATATTTAAAACAAAAATACTAAAGCGAAATAGTATCTTAGTATAGCTATCTTCAAATCTAGCCGCAAGGCTATTTTGCCTCACTCCAACATTCTTTATATAATTTTAATAGACCTCTTCTTCGATGATGGTAGGTTAAGAGCTTTAAACTTTTTTAAATTCTTAGATAAAATCGTGAAACTTCAATATTTTATATTTTTACATTCTTCAGAACACTTTTAAAAGTGTTTCTATCTTAAATATAAAATGAAGATAAGCCGCATTTAATAGCACCGTAAAAAAACACCTATTTTGGTTAAGTTTTTGAAACTCAATGTAATATCTGCTTTTAAGGACACGTTTCTTATTTTACTTCTCTACATCCTGAAAACGTGGTTACCTTCATCTTAAAAAGAACACGGGTAAGAAAAAAAAAAGTAAATCCTTACACATTCCACTTGCCCTTGTCTTTCTTATTATTTCTATTTTACATACTCTGCAAGAGTATCATTTTGAGGGGGTTGTATTTTCAGGCGTACTTTATGATGTACTCCGAAAGGCTTGGGGATTCCTTGCAGTTTTACCTTTTCTTTCTTTCATGTGAGAGTGGAAAAAAAAGAGTCTTATTTCCAGAGTCTCACAACTTACTACCTTGTAATTTCAAGGTATATAGGGTTCCCCAGATGTTATTTCCTCTTCTCTTTCTTTGTTCTCAGAAATATATCTCTTTTCCTCCTATTCTCCTTTGTTCTGCCAATTCTGGGAGTAAGTACTGAAAGTACAGAGGACAAACATGTTTGAACGACATATCATCTACAGATTTTTTATTTTTTTTGTCTCGGGTCAATTTCATTTTACTTTTAAACAGCAATAAGAATTTTTGTTTTCCTTTTTTTGTTTAAAGAATGAGTGTTTTTATTTTTATGTTTATTTTGTCTTGAGTTTCTTTTGTAAACATTGACCCAACGTCTTCAGCTTGGTTAGTTGTCCAATCATCTTTTATGTGTCAAGTTTTACTCTTTTAAAAGTTTTTTTTTCTCCCTTACACGCTAAGAAATAAGAGCATATATATTTTTCTGCTTCATTATCAAGAAGATTTTTGTTAAAAAATAGAAAATGGGGGAAAAAAATCCTCTTATTTCACTGTTCTTATCTTTCTTTCAATAAACCATTTTATCGGCTTTGTTATAAGTATTTCTTTTTGTTGAATCTGGGCCTTAAAAAAAGTATTTTCACTCTATAATCATATTAAATTAAGGACTGAGTGAAAAAAAACCCAAGAAAATGTATTCACACAGTTAAATTGTAAATCCTTGTGAAGTATTTTGCTAAAAGCCTCCGAGAGGATTTAATTTCCGCCAAGATATTATAAAAGAAATAATAAAAAATGCTACGCCTGAAATCAAAATATAAAGAAATAGAAGATAGGAATGATTTGATATTAATCTAGCAGTAAATATGAAATTATTTTAATACACTATTATTTTTTAGTTAATTTTTGTGACCCATGTCATACTACCATACCGAGCTATCCACATACTTACTAATTAAGTTGGAATGAATAAATTTGAATTTGAAAATATGGTACCCGCATTTGCTTTATAAGAGAGTGGGAAGCCACTTAGGAATGAAATCCTTTCTAATCGTAGCTCTTGTCCCAACTTCCTTGACACGGACAATCCAGTTTATTGCGAGAGTTACACTTTAAACTGTGTGACCATCGATGGTGGTAAGGTGTAATATTTATAGTTCTAATATCTGAAAGTTAAATGATAGTAAACTATGAGTGAAAAGTTATAAGAAGTTAAAATAATTAATTAATCACACTTTTTAAATAATCATAATAGCCAAGAGTTGACGTTGGTCCAGCACATTAGCTTAGCCATTTTATTTTATAATTGGTAAACTAATAGTTCCCTGTTCAAATCCCCTTATGGCCGATTTTTTTAAATAATTTTTGAAACTAGGTAGTCATATTTTGGAGGGAAAAAATCAACGCCTGGGGGAGTGAAAGTTGCATCTGTTATAAAAAAAAAATTGTGTTGTAGGTCGTTGCTGACATGATAAATTGGTTCATAAAGGTCAGGTAGATAGAATAACTTAAATAAAAACAAAAGACTGATTTGGTTGCCGCACGGTCTGAGGCGTCACTCTTGCAAAGAAAGACTAGATTGCCGAATGATGGGGTGGTCGGGGTTTGAATCCTGGTCGAGTGTACTGATGATTGCTTTTGATCAATGATTTTCTACTTTTCCTCCCCGCAAATGTAGAAACCGATTCTTTAAATTCAGTCTTCCTTATTCCTATTTAGTAGATATGTGTCTAACCCGAACGGATATTAAGACGCCATACTAAATAATAATAATATAATTAATTTTGATAATGCAAGGGAAATGGGAGATTCTAAAACATTGTTCAGGGCACTGACTGGCAAACCCAATGGGGGACCTAGAAGCCGATGGGAAGATAGCATTATAATAGACTTGAAAGAGATAAGGTGTAACGAGGTGAACTGGATATACATCTAAGGATGGGGATAGGATGTCATAAGATATACTGGATAGAACAAGCTCAAGATAAGAATAGGATGTATTGAGGTGGACTGGTTAGAACAAGCTCAAGATAAGGATAGAATGTATTGAGGTGGACTGGTTAGAACAAGCTCAAGATAAGGATAAGGTGTATTGAGGTGGACTGGTTAGAACAAGCCCAAGATAAGGATAGGGTGTATTGAGATAGACTGGTTAGAACAAGCTCAAAATAATGATAGGGTGTATTGAGATAGACTGGTTAGAACAAGCTCAAAATAAGGATAGAATGTATTGAGGTGGACTGGTTAGAACAAGCCCAAGATAAGGATAGGATGTATTGAGGTGGACTGGTTAGAACAAGCTCAAGATAAGAATAGAATGTATTGAGGTGGACTGGTTAGAACAAGCCCAAGATAAGGATAGGATGTATTGAGGTGGACTGGTTGGAACAAGCTCAAGATAAGGATAGAATGTATTGAGGTGGACTGGTTAGAACAAGCCCAAGATAAGGATAGGATGTATTGAGGTGGACTGTTTAGAACAAGCTCAAGATAAGGATAGAATGTATTGAGGTGGACTGGTTAGAACAAGCCCGAGATAAGGATAGGGTGTATTGAGGTGGATTGGATAGAACAAGCTCAAGATAAGGATATAATGTATTGAGGTGAACTGGTTAGAACAAGCCCAAGATAAGGATAGGATGTATTTAGGCGGACTGGTTAGAACAAGCTCAAGATAAGGATAGGATGTATTGAGGTGGACTGGTTAGAACAAGCTCAAGATAAGGATATAATGTATTGAGGTGGACTGGTTAGAACAAACCCAAGATAAGGATAGGGTGTATTGAGGTGGACTGGTTAGAACAAGACCAAGATAAGGATAGAATGTATTGAGGTGGACTGGTTAGAACAAGCTCAAGATAAGGATAGAATGTATTGAGGTGGATTGGTTAGAACAAACTCAAGATAAGGATAGAATATATTGAGGTGGACTGGTTAGAACAAGCTCAAGATAGGGATAGAGTGTATTGAGATAGACTGGTTAGAACAAGCTCAAGATAAGGGTAGAATGTATTGAGGTGGACTGGTTAGAACAAGCCCAAGATAAGGATAGAATGTATTGAGGTGGATTGGTTAGAACAAACTCAAGATAAGGATAGAATATATTGAGGTGGACTGGTTAGAACAAGCTCAATATTGGAATAGGTAGCGTACTTATTTTTTAGTGTGGCAATGAACTTTCTAGTTCCTAATGCCACAGAGTAGGTAAGTAATGCAAGTGAAATAATAATTTTGAAACCAGGAGAACGGTAAGGCAAAACACAATAAAACACAAGTTTTGTCGCGGCTCCGTCGGAGTGACAGGAGCACTATGTCGTCGTCATAAACCAAGCACTTGTCACGCGGATTATGTGTATGAATGACAGCCAAGTGACTGTCGCCGATTTGCAAAGCGAGCTCTCGCAGATGTCATGGCGAGGACAATGAGCCGGATGTTGACTGTGCAGTCCTTGCGGCTTGGGTCCCTGTCATCTACTGACAGAGAGGGGAGAGAGAATGTTTCAAACGACTACGCACAGGAGGGAGATGAAAATACCCGCATTGGTTTTCCAAAGCTATAAGGCGTCACCGTATATATAATTATACAAACTGAATTTGTTGGCGACAAAGTGGTTGAAGATCAAGGTACAAGGGTGTATTTTTTTTTTATTTAAATGGTTTCCCGTTCTCCTTCCATGACAGTATGTGTAGATTTTGTTTAAATTATACCTTGCTAGACTAATCTAATTAGTGAAAATATGGGGATAGTACTAACGAGTAGTGAGATATGTTGCACAAACACACAAAATAAATATATTGAAAGCATTACTCATGTTTACTTTTAATTAAGTAGCTCATAACATTTACTAATGACTTGTTCTTTGCACTCCCTCTTACTGCCCATTTTAGGTCATCATAATTTTACAAATAGGGTAGGGCTAGCTCATAAAAAATTGTACTTAAGGAAACGGGAACCAAACTGGACTCATTCACAACCTCCCCAGTACATTTAATTCCTCCCTAATTGGGTGGGTAGGCGGAACTAGCCGTCTGAATGGCCGAGTGTACACGCTGCTTCGGATAAGCCCATCAAACCAATCTTCAGGTCACAAACTCTCAATAAATTTCAATAAAGGTGAGGATAGTTTAATTTAAAAGTATGCCTGTATTTGCGTGGGAGGAGGGTGGGTAAACATAAAAAAAAAACTATTTCAGTACACCCGATCAGGATTTGAAAAGCGGTAAACAAGACTAGATGAGTTTGACGTTTGATTCGCGTATCCACCGATACTGGTAGCGACAGGTTCTAGGACCTAAGATCTAAGAGGTTGATAAATCAAGAGTAAATGCACCACCATTAACAAGGAGAGATTATTTTGGAACCACACTGATAAATCATCCAGGGGTAACCTCTCCCAGTGCACCTTATTTCTTACATGAATCAATAAACATCTTAGATTGATCTCATAATTTGTCGATTTCTCATGTTAAATTTACAAATATATACCGATTACCTTAAAATTTAATTTTTAATTAGCAATAAACTTTATTTCAATTTATTTTTTAATTTATCCTCCGTTTTTTTACCACCAAGTCTTACTGCTCGTTCAGTCTATACGCCTATGTACTAATCACACTAATGTGAAGGTTTAATTTACAGGAAGTGCATTCACATTTAAATGGAGGGAGATTGGAAAATCGTTTATGGAACATCATCCTCAGTGCACTTGACCGGGATCGAATCCCAATCCCCCCATCGTCAGAGTTTTGCGTTTAACCTTAATTGCAGGCTAATAGGGTTACGACTAAATCTAAGGCACAAGGGTGAGGAAGTTTGATAAAGCAAATGCACCTTTATCAGCTTGAAAATTTGATCAAAAAAACACTGTAAAATATAACATTTTAACATTCCTCTCACCCACTTCAATGGCTATATGGTATTAGGTGTCACCCTCACAAAAATCTAGACTGCCTATGACTGGGAGATCGGAGGCTGGGTTCGAACCCAGATCTCCCCATCCTCCAGTGGTCTAGTCTATTTCAAGAGTAGTGCCTTAGACCATGCCGCCACTGAAGCAAATTTGTAAATATACTGATATACCAGTTGGATAGTAAACATAAATGTAGACACAAAGATTTTAAAAATACCACAGAATCGATTTGGATCTAGCGTGGAAAGAATTTTCACATCCATCGATAAAACGAGCGGATAAGACGATCCATGACATAAAAACGAGAACTAATTTTCACACGCTTGGTTGACCCAAGCTGCCCACATTTAACGCTTATAAGGGACGATGAAAAAAAAGAACAAAAAAAATCGCTGACCTCGTTGACGAAAAAAGAGAGAACTCTAGTTGGCAGGCCTAGCAATCATCTCGAGTAGAGGAATTTCTGGTCCTTCTAGACTCCACTGCCTTAGCGATTATTCGTTTTGGCGCCAGTTCTATAAGGGATGAAAAGGGGTTGGGGAGGAAGCAAAGGGTTTGTGAAAAGGGGTAGGGGGTAGGGGGAAAGTGAAGAACTGGCACCCATTTATTGATCCTTCCAGTACTCCCTTTATACAGAGTGATCAAATGTAAAGTTTGGTTTGAGTAACTATTCATAGAATTAATATTTTTAAATCATTGTTTTAAATTGGGTTTAAAGAAGATTTGGGACTATGGCCAGATGAAAAGAAAAATTTAGAATCAAATTTGAACCAGTACCCACCATGAGCTATTAATCTTCATTTTTAGTACGGTACTTAAACGCTCTTCATAGCTACCGAGACATAAAGTAACTTATTATTACTATTCATCTTACTTACTTATTACTTATATTTTTGAAGAATGAACTCAAAACGGTTTTTACCAACTAAATAAATATATCGGTATCTCAAATATTATTCATATATATATATATATATTATTTTTATATTATTAAAACTAATAGTTTGTCTATCTGTGTACCTGTCTGTCTGTCTATCATGAGCACTGCGCGATATTTATCACACTCAGAGGTATGAAATTTGAAAGTTAGTAGCTCCGGTTTACGAAAATGTGCACCTCCAAGCCGGAATTTTAAAATCTTGATCATATATTTTTATATTAATCAAAAATTGGTCCGGAAAAAATAAAACGAAGAGGTTTTTTTTTCTGCTTGAAGCCAAAATAAGCGTTACCAGGGGTGACCACAAGCAATGATGTGTACTTATGCTAGTATATAATAAACCACTCACCCCCATTTAAACAGACGAAAAAATATTTCTTAATTTTTTTTCTAGGGCAGATTGTATTACAGCTGATAAAACTCATACACCTTAAATTATCAGAGATAATAATAATGACGTGTCTAAGCTACATCAACCTGTAGCTCGGGTGGCGGATAGATCAGTCATTGCTAATGTACCGTTACTCAGGGGACGCCCGAATGTAATAAAATTACATTCTTTCCGTGAAAGCTCTTTCCATGCCCTGATGAGGTGAGGGGATGATTGTAGTACATGGACGGGGTGAATCCAAAGAAGATCTTAACCTAACTTAAACCTACTAAACCAAACACTTGTGACCTTGGTAGTTATTCGCCTTTCGAAGAAAAAAAATCCCCCATTACCACCCGGGAATAGATCATGGTACCTCTAGATCAGAAGTCAAGACCACTATACCACGAAGTTAGTACAAATAATATTTATTATTATACATAGGTTTAATTTATGCTAAATATATTAACTACAAAACATAAAATAAATTACAATAAATCATTACAAATGGTTCCATTCGCATCTCAGAGTCTCGCATTGACTACAGCGTTTGGTGGTTGAGCGAGTCATTAACTTCAGAGCTCTCTGGGTATTCTGTAGACTGGATTTATACATTTTAATACAATCTTTTGATAAAATATTCCCTTCCACTTAAAGTTAATTATCTGATCTTTCTGACAGATATTTAGAGTAAAAGTTTACCGAAAATTGTTCATCTTCACATAAATATTTTTAAAAATAAAGTCTACTTTATTTTAAAAATGTGTTAATCCTAGTCTAGTCCGATGAATCAGTCTCCCCTTTCCTAATCACGACCCATATTTATCCGGGGCTGTGAGGTTTTTCCACATTTGTTTGCGTGGAAGATTACCCTATTCCCATAAAGGTAACCTTGGCCTGTTTTGACAACTTAAAATTTACTAAAAACAATCTCATTAAAATTATTTTACTCATAAAAACACATTAAATTAGATTTTCATGTTAAAGGAGTCAATTCTAATATTCATAGGAAGGGCCAATTTAGAAAAACTTTTTTGTGCAGTCAAAAATAATAACATAACTTTATTAACGATATTTTATAGGTATTGGTAATATATATCATATACTGGCAGCTGCAGATAACATAAATTAAGGCCTTTGAACCTGTCGAGTGCAAGTCTAAAACCTATTTTGTGGGATGTTGGGCGGGAGGGTGAAAGGGGTGGCGCGGCTTCACAACCGACCAAAGTTTCCTTCCGCACCAACAAGAACAGATGGATCACGGAAACCGTAGGTGGCGCTAGATACCGAACAGGTCTAGCGGAAAAATCATACAATTGAGAATATCAGTTCTCTCGAAAACGAGTTAAATTTTAATGTTAATATTTTCCACACCCCTTCTAAGATATTTATTAATTGTTACATTTTCTTATTTTTTGATATGAAGTCGGCAGTTTTCTATTGATAAATGTTAATTTTATCTATATTTAATTACTATTAAAACTATAGAGGTGGTGTTTAGTTAAAAAGTATAGCTTAATCAACATACTTCTATCCTTGGACAAACTGTTTCCGAAAAGAAAATTTAAAGACAATAAAGATTCTTGAATATAACCGTTTGTTCCCACGGCTCTGCATTTCCACGCCAAATGAAAAGGGCCAATTTGCCTTTACGTAAGAGATTGTGAATCAGATCTAGTGACTCTTGTAGACGTCAGATTGGACCCTTAATAATACAATATTTCTTAGCACCACGTATTAACACATGTTCAGGTACCTATAGTCATGTGTACTATTTACTCTAATGAGTTAGGAATGAGGAAAGTTAAATTTAGAGGACGTTTACACGCATTTGCGTGGACGGAGATTGGGAAACTAATTAGGGAAAAAAACCTTAGTCCACCCAATCGGAATTCCAACCTTAATCTTCCTGTAATCGACAGTCTTTGTCTAAAACGATAATGACGCTGTAAACCATGCGGCCATCAAAGCATGTAATTTGAAAATTGAACTAAACATTACTTGTAAAAGTGACCCAGCACATTACAGCGAAAGAAAATTTAAGCTTTTTTTAAATTAACTCTTCACTTGTCATACTCTAATCAGTCAGTGGGTACACCAACTAAATGTAAATATCTTTTTAGACTTAGGTTTCGCTGACAGAAGTGTAAGGACTAAAATCTTAGCCGGGTATAGTAAATGATTTTTTTCTAAATAGATTTCTCCTTTACTCCCACATCCATAAAGGTATATTTTCTAACTCCACCTTATTCATCCTGTACCCATAAGTTCTAAGTGATACACTTCTATGACAGCATGGTCTGGGACATGACTATATCAATAGACTAGACTGCCGATGATGAAAGATCGGTGTTTGAATCTCGGTCGGGTGTACTAAGGGTGTTTTTTTTTTATTTATGTTTTAACACACTCCCTCTATGAAAATGTGGGAAAACATCCTATAGTTTCAATCTTCCTCATAATATCTTGTTTTTTTACATATGTTTATAACCACAACAGGACCTGATGATTAAAAAAAAAGTTTAAATATGCGTCTAGCTTGGATGGATACTAAAACGAGGTATAGGGGGGAAAAATCTCCGAAATGCTAAGTTTACAGTAATTTGTCTATACCGAATAAAGCATGTGCAGACTCCTTTTTTCCACCAGATTCTAACAATAACTTTCTTTGGCCGTAGCGTTAAAGGTATAAGTGTTGTGGTTTGTAATACATTTTAGAGCTAAGCAGAACTGAGCCCTGTTGGGAATAGTTCAAACTGTCTCTGTTCTCTCAGAGTAGAAGTTTATTTGATATTATTCAATTGCTTGGTAATTTTCTAGCTAAAACTTGTAGTTCAATATGTCGTAAGTTACAATTTGTAATTCAATCCTTCGCTAGACAATATGAGCTTATACAATGGATACCAATTTAGAACGTTCAGTTGAGTCATTTTCCAATTCATGACCTACATACAAGCCAGTGATATAATTTTATAATAACCTATATTGAGACAATGGTACCTCTCACTTGGATCTGTGGAATTAGTTTGGCTGAATAAGGAAAATTCCAAACACTGAACTAGTTTTCAACACACACAAGCCTTTAATAGGGGAAGAAAATCAGCTTTCTTTGTCACTTTGTTTAAGCGACCGAACTCTGTCGAAGAAAAGCGACTGTTTACGTATTGTCGCGTCACCCTTTGAACTAAATCACTGATAGAAAGTGAACTAGTTCGACAAGTTCAGTAAGTTTTGTTTAGTTTGAACCGTTCTTTCGTGAGCTATACATCTATACCTGGAAGATTGAATTGAGTTGTTTGCCTGTAACTATTATATTTGTCTTTCAGAAACACCAATCCTCCATTTGATATGTTATATGTTTATTGACTCAAAGCCCACTACTATAAAGTAATAATTATTTAAGGTCTTCTCTCATTGGATTTTCTTTTCGCTAAAACTTCTAAGATAACCATAAAACAATTAAAAATATTATTATTTTTTAACATAATACAAATTGGGCAAATCAAAATGTTTGTGTTTTAACGTGTGATAAGCAATAATTATTCAAAACTATTTACAAAATGTTTTAAGTATTATTAGTGCTGTTAGATCATAGTTTTCATGGAATAGTACACACACATTATTATAAACGTCATTATGTTAAACAGGTTGATAGTAAATATTAGAACCCTGCGATTATTGTTATAATATGCCACTGAATTCACATATGTATTCCAGAACACAAATTACCGTGACAAGTACACAGGATCTATAATATTTAGTATCCATCATATCTTAGTACCTGTTCGGATTATATGGATTTAAAATAATTTATGCTAATTAACTAGGGGCTAAAAAGGTAACATTTAGAAGAAATGTAGACCATATTCCCACGATTAAAGAGTTATACAGGAAAATGGAGATGTATATTGAGGAAATACACTAGACCTATAGTGGCAATGTTTGATATAGATTAATAAAGTAATATTAGAAAGTGCACCCGCATCAACATGGAAATTGACTTATAAAATCACAACAGTAAATATTGATTTACAAAATCTACAATGCATCCAGCAAAGACTTGAGGTTCAACCTCACCGTCATCGGTAGCCCAGTCTATTGCGGTTTAGACGTTGCCCTCCGAGTCAAGAGAGCGCGAGTGGCTACACCAACTCTGTCGAAAATAAAATTGAAGAGTTCCACGAGGGAAGGCGAAGTTGTTCTGTTGGCTCAATCAGCCATTATCTCCGTAAAAGAACTTGAAACGTACTAGCACCATCAACAGCTGTGGTGAAGTTGGAACTTCCCACAACTTTTATCCTTTATCCAAACCCCCCTTCCTTTTTCTCTCTTTCTTTTCCCACTATTTTCCTCTACTTAACAAACACTTTCTCACAAAATTCATTCGTTTTCTTTCGACACAACGAAGAAATATTGAGATTCTACTATTAGTCGAATTAAAAAAAAAAAATTCTCTCATAATTATTCACATCAATGGTCACGGAGTATTAAAAGAGAATCTCACAATACAACAGATTACCAAATCACTACCATTTAGAATAAGTCATTAGTAGCCATGACGTTAAACGAAATAATTAAATAAATAATGTTAATATTCTATTAATTAATTATTATTTACATAACCCGAAATAGTGGAAAGCCCCATCCACAGACTCAGTATCCTTAAGGTGTGTAATACTCCGTAAGATATCGACACCACACTAACAGATTGAACTGTCTACATAGTCCTTATCCTTAATTCCCTAGTCCTTATCCCTCCGTATGCTAAGGACTGCCAATTAAACGTGCGCGCGCATCTAAATGAATGCATCAATGGAATTATCATAACAACTACACTAACTAGCTCATGTTTTAAATATATTATTTGTGACTGCACTTAACCTACCTTTCAAATGTTGCCTATCCTGGACGTTAATCAAGATATGTTGTGTAGTTAATTTTGTTAATAATAATTGTCAGCTGGGATATCGTGGGCTTCACAGATAACGTCTATTTGTGTCTAGCTATAGAAAATGTATTTCATATAGTATAATTGTACGTTGTTTTCACACACTCCCATTGGTTGGTACAGTCACGTGATTACGAATACGAGCTGTGTAGGTACGATTTCCATTGCTCAGGAATTAAAAACCATAAGGATATGGAACTCACCGACTCTGTAGATTGGGCTTAAGAGTGCTCTAAGATGTTTGATTCCTATTGTGTATGGTTGCTGTTGTAAAATAACATTTTGGTAGAGTAAATTAGTTTTAAGGCGATTGGCCCTTTTCATTTGGCGTGGAAATGCAGAGCAATGGAAACAAACTGTTATTTTCGAGAATTTTTATATTTTTTTCAATTATTTTTTTCGGAAACGGTTTGTTCAAGAATAAAAGCATGTTGATTAAGTTATACTTTTTATATACAGACCTCCTCTATAATTTTAACAGTAATAAAAAATTGATAAAACTGACATTTTTCAATAGAAAACTGCCGGCTTCCTAATAAAAACTCAGAAAAATAACAATTAATAAATATCGATACATTATCTTATAAGGGAGTGTTGAAAATATTAACATAAAAATTTCACTCGTTCTCGGGAACACTGATATTTCCAAACGTATGATTTTTCCGCAAGACCTGTCCGGTAGATAGCGCCATCGTCGGTTTCCGTCATCCATATGTTCTTGTTGGTGCGGAAGAATACTTTGGTCGGTTATGAAGCCACCCCACGCCTTTCACCCTCCCACCAACCCTCTCAAAAAATAGGTTTTGTACTTATACTTGATAGGGCAAAGGTCCTTAACCTATTTTTATTTTATGTAGTTTATTTGTAATTTAGGATTGTTTTCATTAGTTATTCCAAAGTTTCTCACCATTTTCAAGGGTTGGAGAGCGTAAATAAAGGAGGAAATATCGTCTTCCTGGTGCTTGCTCCAAGCATGTGGTGTTATAGTTGAGGTATCCTCATTTATTTGTTGTGCGTAGGCCAAAGTGGGTACGAGAAAACATCCAATCATTGGTTGATTTTAGTAGGTCCCGCATCACACACCACAAAGTGACCTGGTTGAGAAATAGTGAGAGTCCGAAAGGTTAAACAAAATAGTTTTATTTCCCTGAGTATCACTGCCCTCACCTGATAGATTACAAGGTAGGTTGTTAAAAGCCCGCACTGGTAATCAAGTGATTCATGTCTCCAGCTTCGTAACATACGTTAAATTAAAATTTCCAGCATACCATTACCTACTAAAGGAGGGTATACATAATCACACAGCAGGAAATACAAAGATAAACGTAGTTTATTAAATAACACTTAGGAAAATACATAAGAATAGAAAATGGTAGTTCATTTGGTTCCAGTTAATTTATAAATTAGGTATACCTTGGAACAAGAGTATCTAAATAAATGAAACGGCCAAACATCAGACTGCTGGCCACTAGGGTAACTGCCAGCTCGCGTTGTACCTTGGACGGAGCACTATGAGAAAATGAATAATATCTTTAATTAATCTCGTGATGCGAGTAGCGTATAGTAATTAGAAATCATCCAATCAATTAAGATAATTAGTAGGCTGCAAGAAAACTACTCGTAAATTGGGTCCATACATAACGAATACAGAATTAATCATTGTGAAGATAAATATCGCAGCAAGAGTGGTATACAAAACAAGTTCCCTTAGATAATCTAATTAGCTCATACTGTTCTCGGCTACCTCCGTACATAAAAGATCCGAGAACAACCTACTATTTAACCAGTAATGTATTGCCTTTCAATAATAAATTATATATTGCGCGAACGTCATAGCAACAATACAGGGGAGCTAACCACGTTCCACTAGTGAACAAATAATATGCCCCAATTGGGGATCACAGAAATAGCCGTAATAGACTATTGCTGAGATCACGACCAAACCTTTACAACTATGGTGTACTCAGAATGAAGTTCAGCATCTGCAAGCTCTTAGCTTAAGAAGCCCGTCTAAAGGCACAGAATTGTAAACAACACAGAGAGCTGACACGGCTTCGCGTAGGTAAGTCAAGCCTAAAAGAGGAATAACAACAAGACGAAATAAGTTAAGGTTAAATGGGCCCATCGGCAGATCTGGCAGACCCAATTAGGCCAACAATCATGTCTGGTAGCTCCTTGTTACTGTAGGCTTACGTTCTCCCTAACTAAACGCTATAGCGTTACCATATTTAACTAAACCCGGCAAGCGCATCATAAAAATACTATCAATTCAGAAAGGGATACAAGCCGGTAAATTAAGAACATCAATTTTAACCCTATCATGAATTCATACTACAAAATTTGGTTCACGCAACCAACTACTCCAAGCTGGCTAGTGTTTTTAAGGTAGACATTCCCATGGAATTAGGTACACATTACATACTATCTAACAAAACAAACAATAGACTCAGAGGGAGCCTAAAATTAGCATCTAATACTATACTTGCAGGCCTGACTAACTCACAATCATAGCCAAACGAAAGTTAACTCATTTAACTCAATCAAGTACCACGCATAGAGTAGAGCGAAGTAAGTTTGAAAAGGACTACAGCACCATCGAATGAGTTCAGTTAAACCAGCCCATTGGTCGGCTGTAACAGAACACAATTCCAAGCCAGTACTTCTTTATCCTAATTCTGGTGGCAGGGCCGTCCAAGCATGAGTTGTGCACCCACAGTTAAAGGACCTGATGATTGCATACCTGCTGTGGCAGGAGCTAAATCCAACCATTCCCGTTATCGACTCCCCTAGACGCCATAGCACCAAAGGTCTGGTTCTCATGGTCTGCTGTGATAAAGATGTAGAGAATCAAGAGTTAACAAACCGGTCAGTACCGGACAATAAAACGTTCTGTGGATTAAAATTAGCTCGTACTAACAAAAAAACACAAACTCCCCGACTGGGACCAATACAGGAGAGAAGGGAAGGAGTGAGTGTACAGCCAACCACGTCTCGTAATGACAGTGCAAGAAGGGGTGTCTGCCAAAGAGAGGCAGGTGCATGCGTGACGAGCCGAGAAACAGAAAACATGTGAAGATCGAACATTGCTTGCGTTTCTTGGTAGAAGTTGTAGAGCTCTGGTGTTAATTAATGGAGTCTTATTAGAGATAGCCTCGGGACATAATCACCGTATAAGGTCGGTTATGGGATCTTCAAACTGCAGAGACGTGGACAGATTGTTGATATCTTGGAAGTAGACACAGTCAATTAATTGTGAGAGCTAAAAACCCATTAGCTTGGCACAAAATATTAAGGGGTAAACCCCTCATAAATCTTATCAAAACTCATGCCATCATCACCTTTATCTTGTTTTACTTAATCCATTTTAATCTCGCTAGTGGCAAGTTAAGTCTCAGATTGAACGTCTGAATTTCTGTTTAAGTTTGAATTAATAGTGCCATAAAGAGGAGTTCACGTTTTAATGCCTCACCCACCCAAAATATTAACAAGAATTGGGGATGGGGATGTGCCACTTTTAGAATGTCCTTCAAACTAAGGATGGATGGCATATTCAGTTACCACCTCTTTTCATGATCATGAACTTGTGATGGCCTGAGCAGTGACTTGCCAGCAGGGCCTCGCAGTGAGTCCCAAGAACTTAATTGGGGCTGATATTAAGCTACCATGAAAAACACAGAAAAAAAAGGTAATCTAGATAAAGGTAATTTATTTTTCAACAAAACCTGGTAGCAGTACAAGGACAAACCACGCACTATCCATAGGCTTGGGTTCAGGCCATTTCCCAAACAGCCACATTATGAACCAACTACCCTTATGCCATGCAGTGCCTCGATAAAATGAATATGCCTTATCCTTGGGGTTCCCATTAATGTCTTCTAACGGCCAGTAGGGGATACTATGTTACTATTCTGAGCCCAGCCCTGCCCTGCAGAAGGAATGAAGTTGACTTGCTTACTTTATGGTGTTAGAAACTTTAAAGCTAATTTACACCCTTAAAAAAAGTACCAAACATACCTATCTTGAGTTAGCTCTATCCAGTCAACTTCATTACATTATATTCCTATGTTGAGATAGTTCTATCAAGTCCACCTCATAACATCCTATCCCACTCTTAAGATAGCTTTATTCAGTTCATCTCATTAGAGCCTATAATCATAATGAGCTAGTTTAAGCCAGTACAACTAATTACACCCTAACTCTAGCTTGAGAATGTTCTATACAATACCCTTAATTACAACCCATCTCTTTCAGGTCCATTTTAATGTTATCCTCTCATCTGCGCTTGAATCTTAATGTTATCCTCCCATCTGCGCTTGAATCTTCCCTATAATCTCTTCCCATTGAGTTTGCCATTCAGTACTCTTAACACAGTTCCAGATTATTCCATTCCCACTACATGTTACACCCAGAGTAATCATCCAGATTTGATCATCCAAATAATATCTCGTGATAAGTACAGGCTATCTAACTCATCATCATATAACCTCCTCCACTGCTAATTATTCTCCAACCCTTTATGGACAAAATATCTTCCTAAGCACCATGTTTTCAATCAACCTACTTTGTTTCCGTCATATAAGGCAAGAGACCACGTTTCCCACCCATATAGAGACCATTTTGAGGATTAATTTATTAATAAGTGGGAAATCATTTAGGAAATTATACCTCAGGCTAGTGGTTTGGGATTCTAGCTAAGACTTCCCGATCATCAGCAAATAATAAAAGATGAGACTGGAGTGTTTTTAACGTGTGACCATTACAAAACATTTTTATTTATTTATTTATCAGAGATTTTTTAATGTCGACTTTCTGAAACAACTGATTATATCAAAAAACAATAAATTATATGACCGAGAAGGAAATAGCTTACCAATTTTTCTGGAAAAGGGTTTTTTCACATACCTTTTAGGGTTATCTTACATGACACGATCGACAAGGAACTGACTGCTTTACTTTCCTTCCAAAGGAAGTTGTGTTATAGAATTTCATCGATCAAGAAAAACTCTACAGGCTTGACTGGGCTTAAACCCACGAACAAGGGTCCTGAGGGGAGCATTTTACCCCAAGACCACCGAGGCTGACGATTCGAAATTCATGTGGTAGCTACTAAGTATTTATTAAACTTATATTGTGTCTAATAAGACATTGGCTGCTAGATAAACCACCAACCCTATCAACAGTTGACTACATTAAATATCAATACTGAGGACACAGTAGGTATTATAGAAAAAAAAAACTTTATCTTCACTTCCTCTCTGTTAACTGTTGCCAAATCTCCTCGCTCTCAGTTATGCTTGGAGGTGGTGTGCTGGAGTAAGAATCTACTGGCAACCTCGAATAACTAGCGTTGGGAAACTTGTCTTATATTTGAGGGAGAGTTTGACCACATAAAAACAAGAAAACAACAAGGCTGTTTCACCAATTGTAATCATATAAATCCCTCCGCGATCATATCCAGTATAATAGCTATAAATAAATTATTGGATCATTGCCCGAGTGCTGGTTCTCAGTTCTAATGTAAAAATTTATTTGAAAGTCTTTATTGAGTATTAAAAGTTTGATAGCAGCCACTCAACTTTTTAGCTAAAAGTTTACTCTTACAAAGTTGTAAGCTTGTGAGATATTTAGAGATCTTGTTGCTAAACTTAAATCAAACTTATATTTTCCCCCACCATGTGGTGATGAGAAGATTAAAATAACACTTCTTCCTCACCCTCATCTACTTTACCTAACTCTTAGCTTTTTTATTATGTGGTAACAAATCAGATCAGTTTTTTTTTACGCAGACTATTAACCGTTGTGATTGTAAGCATTTATCAACTACGCTAATGAGGAAGAAAGGAGGAAGATATAATTTAAAGTAAATGTATGCGCATTAACATTACGTAAAAATACATTCAGTATGGTCTACAGCCGTATGGGTTTGAACCCTGAACTTACATGAACGGACAAATGGACTAGATGAAACTTTACATCTATACCACGTATTCATCGATGATGGTATCAGCCTATTTAATTTATTACCTACCCGCTTCAATGGCCACATGGTCTAAGATGATACTTTCGCAATAAACTAGACTGCAGATAACGGGGAGATTGAGGTTCTAATTCCGGTCGGGTTTACAGAGGGTGCTTTTTCCTAAAAGGTTTTCCACTCTTCATCCATGGAAAATCTGGTAGATTTCATCTGACATTATACTGGCTTCATACCTATCCTATTATATTAACTATATGTGCGTATAGCTTGAACAGGTAGTAAGCCATGGCGATAAAAACAAAACATATAGAATACCAGATAGAGATAATATAGAATACTAATTATCAAGGTGATTTATCAATGACACATATCTGTATTATGGCACATAAGTGTTTTACTTGTCAAAATAACATGTGTGCTGTCTTTAAAATATGTTGGAAATTCTTTTTCATCTCCAAGCCCTTCCCCCTTTTCTCCTCTTACTCAGATTTCATTTACAAACAAACAACTGACACTAAGCCCGTTATGGCTATGACAGGTGAAAAAAACAGACTAGATATACCAAAAAACTTCACTCAAAAAATAAACAAAATAAATATTCCGATAGTTTTCTTCCATTATATTGACTCACGTCTGACATGAGATGTCAAGTTCAGTTCAAAAAATCTACGAACAAAGTTTCTCAGAGCGAGAGAGAGAGAAATGTCACGAAAGTGATGTCACGTTTGTCAGGTATAGTTCAAGATAAAAATATATTAGGCTCGTATTAAATGTTAGCTCAGCGTTTGAAAATGTCATACGTGGTGTGAATCTCAACTTCACATTCTAGAGCTGTCACAAAAAAAAAAAAAAAAATTGCAAGTAGATGCAAGATTAAAGAAAAATTCAAAACGAGACCATCTACAACATTTTCTATACCTAGTGGTCCTCAAACATATTTTAGATTGTACCTCTTCGTCATGACAAAATGTTTAATGTACCCCTATAATAATATATCCCCAAATTACAAAGCTTACATTTTAAATATACTTGCCCAATTATATTGTTGATGTAGTTAACCTTCGCTCTTTAAGCACAAACATTAAATGGACACGTGACGTACACACTAAATTAACCTACTAGGGCATTGTTTCCCAACCTGGGTGGTACTGCCACCTAAAGGGCATTTTTGGTTTTTAAGGGGAGTTGTAAATTGTAAGTGTGTGCAAGGGAGGCGTTTACAGTTTAGTGGATATAATAACAGTAATGTTATGCTAATTATAAAAGCCAACAAGATATTTAACAAAAGGGTCTTTCATTTATTTTAACATTTACCTTTTATAATTATGAGATAAGCTTTAACTACTTGTATCGTATTGTCCATTTGGCAACAGGCAGCCAGCCATTGGTCAGAAGTGTGGACAAATTTGGGACTTTGGACTGGTGATAAATATTATATTTCTTCTTCTTCTTGTAATAGTTGTGTTTTTAAATAAAACTGAGTGACAATTTCTCATTTTTGCTTTTCTCGTAACTTCTATTTGTGATGAAACAGAAATATAAAGTGTGAGTAGAGTTATGGAAAGGACGTGGTCCAGGAACAGACACAGGTATAGTAGCCCCACCCGGACCCGGAGTTACTACTGCTCGAGGGGAACCCCAAGAGAACTTGTCAGGTTGATTGGTTCAGCGATGGCCACGTTTTTTTAAATACAATTTTATTATTATTATTAGCACCACGTCTTACTACCCGTTCGGGTTACACGTGCTTACATCAATGTGTAATGGTAGGGTGACTGGGAGATGAAATGGAGGACCTACAGTTTAACGTGAAATCCGAACCACGGTGGAGGCAGGTTGAGATTAATTCATGTATTGTCAGAGGTGACGGAAATGTTTGGCAATCAGATAAATCTGTACCAGGACCGAGGAATGAACCCTTGACTCCAAACACATAGGTCCGACAACTTACCCTTTGACCGCCAGGTCACCCTAGAATTTAATCAATCAAACTTTGCACGAGAATGCACGTTAGGAATAAATATAATAATTATAGATGAGACATAGCACATAACACGAGATAAACTCACGTTGAGCATAACATATGACTGACCATCCGCTTTCCACATAAATCCCACAGACTCGTTAAACCAGCCCTTGGCCACATATGACACTCATGAACATTCTGCTAACAACCACTCCAAATGTATGAATGTCAAGTGAAAAATAACCATAGTGACAGGCCAAGAGTGTGGGTATATGATCCCAATACTACCAACAACAAGTAGATAAATAGCCCTAACCCTAAATGACATCTCCAAGCAAGAAAACCCCCACACCTCAACCATTTACTATTGGGCCCACTTTTGCGGGTGTATGAATAGTACTCAACCCAAAGATTGGCCGGATCCTCAACAGTTACACCGTCAGCTGCAAAGCCTAGAAAGCTCTTAAGAGGTGTTATAGAGAAATGAATAGTTTATTTCCTCACTGAGCCAGACAATTTAAAATGATTGCACATCAGTCTGTCAAGACCACCCAAATCAATAAACTAACTGACCCAGCAGGCTACACCTTCATTCTTTTAATCGCAGGGACTGGGTGTATATTGAATGTTATTACTACTGTAGTATCGTTCATACACTGACTGACCTTACAAGCTATATCTTCACTAAACTCATCACAAGGACTGGGAGTATATTGAATGTTATTACTACTGTAGTATCGTTCATACACTGACTGACCTTACAAGCTATATCTTCACTAAGCTCATCACAAGGACTGGGTGTATATTTAATGTTATTACTACTGTAGTATCGTTCATACACCAACTGACCCTTTAAGTTATATCTTCACTTAATTAATCACAGGGATTGGCTGTATACCGATTGATCCGTGCCAGAATGACTGATGCTTGCATCGGCTACCTACAGGTGCTCAAGGTGGCCCTACGGACTGGTATGCCTCCGTTAAACTACTTTCGTAGGACACAAGTTTGGACGGAAGGCACACGTCGTGAGCTTGCTCGTGGTGGCGGCCCAGAAATGGGTTGGGTTCTGTGGGGCAGTGAGTTTAATTGCCAACGAGTGATGGTGTTGTCAGAGTGGTGAGGTCTGGACTCTTGAGCTTTCGGGCCTTCGGGCCTTGGCTTTCGGGGTTCTGGGCCTTCGGGCCTTGCCAGTCATGCGGTGAACTGTTTTAGAGCTCCGGCACTAACATGGACAGTTAGTAGTGCATGGACTAGAACATGGGTGCCTCCGCTCGTGTTCACGAGTAGTGAGATATTACTTTCCAACGTGCAGTGGGCGTAGTCCCAATCCCCTACTTATAGGAAAGAGTATAGATCGCAAGGTCGCTTCTGTGAGCGGAAGTAAATAGCTCCTAGTACCACCCTGGATAGGTGGAGGGCTCGTAGTCCCCCTGTGTCGGTCTAACCAGTGAGTGACTGGAAGGGGAGGAGGAGTTAATTCTCGCCTCCCTGAGTATCCGGCCTGATCCGGATCATCCCACCCTTCGGGGTGCGGGGGTTGGAGCTTTTTAGATACTGACCTAGAAACTGCCCTAGGCCACGATGTCCAGGAGTGCTTGGCGACACAAAAAACCGAGTCCATAGCATAATAAATCGATAATGTGTATTGATTGTTATTACTGATATCGTTCTCACCTCTGTCACTTTCCTATACATCTAAATAAGTGAGAATGAGACATACCAATGAAAGTAACAACTTGCTTTAGTTCATACCAAGAGATTCAGTGATTGTAAACACTATATTCGACCAGAGATGGATCAGGGCCTACTTTTGCAGATGTATCTACAATTAGATTGAACTCTGAATCTATCGTACCTCCATTGTTTCTGTAACAATTTAGACAAATTAAATATTCAACCAAACTAGGATTAAAACCAAGGACTCTCAGTAAGTAAATACATTGAACACAACGTATTCCTTAGTATTAAACCAAATATTGTAACACGTTTTAAAATTATTTATAAGGAATACACTAGTAAAAGTATTAATATTATATAAATACTGGAGATATGTTTGAAATTTGATTTCCTTCGAAAAATAAACGGTATGAAGCACCACGAAGATGTTATCCCTCTTTTATCTTGATAAAATATAATTTTATAAAAAAAAACTAGTAAAAATTTGCAAACTAAATAATACACACTGTGGCAGAAACATTCAATATACGTGCCTCAATGAAATAATGTACACTTTTACAGAACATTGAGAGAAGAGGAACAGCTCTGTGCATCAAAGAACTAACAATCGATTTCAACTCTGAAAGAACTTTATAAAAACATAATTCTCCTATAGTCATAGTTTGAGATACGATCAAAATTTGAAATTTCTGCTTATACCCTTAATTTATTCTTGTATTAAAATGCGAATTGCCATTTGGTTTGTAGTGTTAACAATATCTGGATGAATACAAAATTTAATCAAAATTGTAAGAGTGGATTAGAAGAAAATACTCTTTGGTATTTTTTGCCTTTCAGTAAGCTACACTTAATTTTAGGGTTGGATGATAAATCCCAAGAGATCAAGAGAGGGAATCATATGAAAACACTTAATTCCAAGTTTTAGGCCGATCGGTAAAATGGTTTAGACTCTAGGTCAAGATACAGACAGACAGACAGACAGACAGACAGACAGACCGACAAACGGCTTCACGAAAAACTTTTTTTTTCTGTCGACATTTAAAAATATTTTGAATTTGAGTTCATTTTTTACGATCACAATAGATACCTACCTACTTCTCTCTCCGAAGGGTTGAAAGAAAGTAAAAACCGTGAAATTTGTTTATACATAAAAATGTTAATTACTTTAAGAAAGTGATGTTTTACCCTTTCAGACACACTCCCTCTTCTTATCTCGTGTAGTAGCTGCCATCGTTCACTCCACTTAGAAGACATCCATCTCGCTCCTTTCAAACACACCGAGATAGCTAGAGGCATGGCACGCGAAATATTTCGTTGAAAGGAGCTTAACTCCACGGAGTGTTGTACCAGCAGTTGTCAAACTCACATAATAGGCCTAATAATAACAATTTTGATAAAAAATAATTCAAAACAATAAAGTAGTTACAAGCATATTTTTTTATTAATTTTATTGTAATTTTGTCAATAATTTTGCAAATTATCAAACGCAGCTAATATGCTAAATAAAACCACTTTATTACAATTTTATCAATATGTTTAAAATGTATTTCATGATGTATATTAATATAATATACGCTTGATTTTTTATTATTACAAAAAAATAAGAATGAAATAACTTGAAAAATATTTAAGTGTGTACCGATGTAAAATAAATAATAGCATATGTATAAAAAATTTAAATAATGATTGGTTATTTATCACGCGATTTTGTATAGAACCTCACATTTTGCGTTTAAATATTATTTCATGGCAATAAAATAGATTATTTATAGTTGTTTAAAGTAAAAACAAAAAGAGTGTAAAATGAATAATTTCCTAATTTGGAAGTAGAGTTGGATAATTAATTTATTCACTTTAAAACTCATCACATATATTTAATTATTTCCCTCGTCGTGAGTTTAATGTTGGTCTAATAGTAGCATATGACCCATATCTATAGGTTTTCCTTAAAAAAAAAAACTCATGTGAAAGGTGGCATCAAAATATAGGACTATCAGTGTAGTAGGTTTGAACTGTATAGATTTTTAGTAATTGCAAAATTACCCTTTATTTATTTTGATGTTTCGTTCGTTCTCTTTTGGCAAATAATTTTGCGAGTCACACACTCCAGTGGCACATCATGGTCTAACGTTCTACACTTGTGTTAGACTGGACTGCCGAAGACGGGGAGATTAGGGTTTGATGCCGGTCGGATGCACTAAGGGTGGATTTCCCTAATTATTTTCCACGCAAATGCGAGTGCACTTGCTTAAATTAAACGTGCCTAATCCCCAAACACAATAGTATAATTAGTACACAGGCGTATAATATCGACGGGTAGAAAGACGAAGTGCTAAAAAAAAATATAGACTGTAGTTCATGTCCTGGTAAATTCTCACTGATTTTCTTTCTCCAAGAGATATAACTGTGTTTAAGTCTTTAATAGTCAACACGACCCGCCTCGGTGGCGTAGTTAGCTAATGCGCTAGTCAAGTTGAGCCAGACTGTCGAGGACGCGAAGATTGAGGTTCTAATCTTGGTCGGGTGAACTGGGGTGGTTTTCCACTCTCCCTCCACACAAATATGGGTTCATTTCCTCTAAATTAAATCTTCCCAATTCCTTATCCAATAGCGTAATTAGTACTTAAGCGTATAACCTGAACGTGTAGTAAGACGCGGTGCTAAATAAAATAGTCAACACATTGGTATTAAAGAGTAAATTAAGTAGTTTGTGGATTACAAATACTTACACAGATTACTTGCTATCCTTAAATGTATGGTTTTAATTTAATTTTTGTTAAATATTAAATATTACAATTTTATCCCCTTTATGTGAAATAAATACTTTAAACTTAGTCTAGCCTTTTTGCTAGAACTTCAAAAACACAATCATGTGTGTTTATTTTAAATGAGCTAAAAAAAAATTGAAGAGAATAATAATAAATTATACTAGTACATGATCTTCAAAGTAACTTTACTCTATTATTATTATTTTTATCATTTAGCACCGCGTCTTACTACCCGTTCGGGTTATAAGCTTTAAGTACTAATTACTCTAATAGATTCGGAATTGGGAAGGTTGAATTAGAGGAAGTGACCCACATTTTCGTGGAGAGAGAGTGGAAAACCATTTAGGAAAAACCACCCCCAGTTCACCCGGCCGAGATTCGAACCTTGATCTCCCCGTCCTCAGCAGTCGACCTCAACACGACTAGCGCGTTATCCAACTACGCCACCGAGGTGGGTAGCTGTACTGTAGACTAATCCTAATGTACAAACCTAATTAAAGGTTTAAACAAAACGATTACTTAATTAAGTTATTACCCGTATCCGTGGGTCTGTCAGGTTCATTAAGTCTGGTTCCTCTAAATTCCAGACACAGTTTTAAGCTCACTTTCTACTACCAACATTGCTTTAAATTCACTAAAACTTGGCATTCTAGAAATTCGTCTTATTTGGTTTATTATATAGTTAATTTAAAAAGTATAGAAAGTTTCTAGTAACACTTCCTTAGGGATTACTGTCTAATTTATCCTTAAATTATTAATTAATTTAACTAAGAATAAAAATACAATATTAATATGCTTCTCTGGTCATTGTGGTAACATGAGTTTCTAGTTTTCAAATAACGGGTTACTTATAAAAATCAAACTTACCTTCTCTATCCCTACCATATTATCGTAAACAAAATACACACATTTCAGTGGGATAGAAAGACGTGCTGAAAATAGTCACTTGTTACTTTATGTTTTGTTTACACACAGTTATTCTTCCGTAAAAATATATATATATTTGTTAGAATAGTAAGTGTGCAAGTTTTGTCTAGTCCCGTTACCATAGTCATAATCATAATCATCATCTGTTTCCAGTCTGCGACCGGGTCATTTTAGAAAAATACCTCCATCTTTTATTTTTATACCATTCTTTCTCCTTTAATTGTTTCCATTCTTCTCCTCTAACTTGCACAATTTTTGTTATATGCTCTTGCCATCTATTTCTTGGCCTCCTTTACGGTCATTTTCCTACATACTTTCCATCTTATAGGGGACTAATCCTCAAATGTTCAAATATATTTGGATCGATTATTTTCAATTTATAAATATGTGTCTTACGAAAAATATGTTTTTTTGGTAACTAGACTTTCTACGAAACTTTTTCCTTAATTGTTTAGAAAGATGAAAAGATATTTTACCTTGAACAAAACTTGTATTTCGGTGCTACATATATATTTAAAACTTTAAATATTATAATATTACGAGAACTCTATACTATTTATAAATATAAGATATAAATTCCTATGATAAATATAAAGAAATTATAACAAAATATTCGTTTTAACTCATGTGTACTAAGAGTATGAGTTCAATTAGTTAAACAAATAAAAACTATGATTGAAATTTTTATTTTTTCTTCAAATGAAGCTTAATTATAAGCACGTTTTCTAAAAATCAATAAAGGGCAAAAGAGTTAAATACAACCAATAAAGCTATTTTAAAATAAATCTTTGTGAAATCCCAAGTTTAAACACCTTTGAGGTTGTTGTGTAAACACCCCATAGAGAGTAACTACCCCCCCAAAAAAACTAACTGCGGTGACTTTTTTTCAATGCGAGGCACGTTCTTTTCCCCGAGCTACAAACTAGGGGAAGACGGGGTAAGCCGGAACATCTTATAGAACAGGTTAATGGTAATGTACCATCCCTCTGGTTTTCTAGAGTCTGCTTTGCCAACAAAATCGAATCAGTTACCTGAATATGTTGTGGTTTTCCGTGGGCGTAGGCATTACCAACATTGCACTTATTACTATGACACTATTTCATATAAAAATAGGCTTTACGTTTATAATTTGGAATATAGAGATCGGTATTAATATCACAACAATATCGATGTATTAGTTTGTTGGTAAATAGATTTTTAATACTAATATTGATTTATCCTCAAATATTCTGAAACAAACAATACAATTTTGATCCATGCTGGTAAATTATAGTTTAGTGGGGTGACCTGGTGGTCTAGGGGTAAGGTGTCAGACTTCTATGCTGGCGTCCGGGGTTCAATCCTCGGTCCCGGCAAAGATTTATCTCATTACCAAACCCTTTCTTCACCTCTGACAAGACATCTTGTGAATGTGAAGAATGCCAGGTCTCCACCGTAGTTCGGATTCCGCGTTAAACTATAGGTCCTTCATTTCATCTCATATTTACCCTACCATTACACATTAGCGTAAGTGCGTATAACCAGAATGGATAGTAAGACGCGGTGCTAATAATAATTTCAATTTCAATTTCCTTTATTATAGTGCTGGGCAACAGTCGTAAGACCTATAACAGGCCAGCACTGAAAAGTACACACGTACATACCTTATAATACATATATTTTCACAAGAAAAAATGATGGACAAAAAATGGCTAAATAATGTTATATACTGACGAATAGTTACGAGATAAAAATTAGTTAATAATAATAAGAATAAAAATGTGACATTAAAAACAAATAACTAAATAGTAAGCAGTAACATTATGCAAAAAATAGATCAGAATATTGTAAGTTTAAATAATATAGGCAGAACCTCTACATGATAAATTATTGATATGGGACATCCTTAAATAACTCTCTGAGTTTAGCTTTCCTTTTATGATAAAAGTCAAATTCGACAAATCTAGAATTGGCGCTATGGATACAACGACCTATAGGGCTCGTCTTATAAGAGCTATCGAGAAAAAATAATTTAGGATTACGAGAAGCCCGAGAAGGGATATGAACGCCTACATGATCAAGGGCAAATTTGCAATAAATTTTGTTATTGAAAATATTAAAAACAAAAAGGGCATCACAATAAAGTCTACGCGAGAAGAGAGTTTGGAGCCCTAAGAGGTTTCGAATTCTGTCATAATCATAATAAATCCGGTTACTAAAGAATTTATCATAGCATGCAGCAACAAATTTTCTTTGAATGTTTTCTAACCTAAGAGAGTCAGTTAAGGTAATGGAATTCCAAGCAACAGTGGCATATTCTAACTTAGATCTAACCAGGGCGTAATACAGACATAAAAAACAGTCAACTTTCTTAAATGATATAGTAATAAATTTAATAAGCCCAAGTAATTTCAATGACTGGGAAATGACATGGTCAACATGATAGTGGAAATAAAGTTTGTTATCCAGGAGGACACCAAGATCATTAATACAAAGTGTACGAACTATGTTATCACTGCCCAATTTATAAGTAAAAAAGAAAGGATTAGTTTTCCTAGTAAAAGATATAGATTTGGTCTTAGATTTATTGATAGACATTCCATTTTCCAAAGACCATTGTAAAATACCATTTACATCATTTTGTAAATCTATACAATCTGCTATTGATTTGATAGTTTTAAATAATTTTACATCATCAGCAAAGAGTAAATAACTAGACGCGTAGTAATAATAATAATATAGTTTAGTGAAAGAAGACAATACAATATTCACAAAAAAACCATTGTAATGGATCACGGGAGTCGAGTCATGGACACACTTAATAGGCAAGCTTTATTTAAAAAAAATTATTTACTATACGCTCAGGCACCCTTACTTGGGTTAATGTTTCTATCATACTCAAAGTTGGGGTTATTAAAAAATATGTGTGTATATTTTTAGGGGAGTGGTTATCAAAAAGTGGTCCGTGGGCCATTGGTGGTTAGTGGCTGTGTGTTACATAAGGGACCACAGGAAAATGAATTGTATGACACAATCGTATTAGCTTTCTAAATGGTCAATTATTGTTTTAGACTAAATTTTTGAAAATAATTTATGACTAATCTTGCTTCAAATATTTATATTGTAATATCATGGAAAGACTTTCCAGATATAAACTATAGTAAAAAAAACCCAAGGGACAGACTTTTTTTTTTGTTTATTGGGTACAACAAAAGTAAATAATTATCATACATTTAGTAGAAAGTTTTCATTGTTAAAACATTGCTTCTCTTTATATGTTTATTGTTTATTTTTTGAGGTATTTAACGTGCACTTTCTGAACCGACTGATTATATCAGCACACGAGAATTTCTATGAGAGAGAGAAAAAAGGCCTACCAATGTTGCCAGTAAAGGTATTTTTACATACCTTCCTGGGTTCTTTTATACCCCACAATCGACAAGAGACCTACATCTTTACTTCCTCTCAGGAGGAAGTTGTGCTACGGATTTTTATAATTCCAGAAAAATTCATTGACCAAAGCTGTGTTCTTTATTAGAAAGTAGAAAGTTGAATAAATTCAAATAATACAATATTGGTATGCTTGATCTGCTAAGTTAGCTATAATTTGTTCCAAAAGTTCAGTCAAATTTTCATAGAAATAGTAGACATTTATAAAAATTTTAATAAATTTATTAATGTTATTTTATTAATAATGTATCAAAAGTGAATTATTACATGTCTTGACTTGAAAGTAGACTAACTGTCCGACAAGGCTTTTGTTTAAAAATTGGACTGTAAAATGCGGTGGATTACAATTGGGTAACGAGACCAATAAGCTCACAGGTGGATTGGGCCACATTCGTTGACCAAGAAGATTAGAAAATATATAGCTTTATTAAACTTAAAAACAATACACTTGGGCAACGTATTCCAATTATGAGACAAGGTTGTGAAAGGACCTATAAAAACAAATACGTACAAATTATAGTAATCATTATTTATTATTATTATTATTATTATTATTATTATTAGCACCGCGTCTTACTACCCGTTTGGGTTATACGCACTTACGCTAATGTGTAATGGTAGGGTGATTGTGAGATGTAATGGAGGACCTACAGTTTAACATGGAATCCGAACCACGGTGGAGACTTCGCATTCCACACATTGACAAGATGTCTTGTCAGAGGTTAAGGAAGGGTTTGGCAATCAGATAAATCTGTGCCGGGACTGAGGATTGAACCCCGGACCCCCAGAACAAAAGTCTGACACCTTACCCCTAGACCACCAGGTCACCATATAGTAATCAAGTATAATAGAAAGTAACTACCCTTAATTTGAGGGCTAGGGTCACAGTAAAAATACATCCTATCATAGATAAACATGGGGACAGAATAAAAAAAATCACTTTTTTTACATTGGGTCTATTATAAAACGTAAAGGTTCATCACTATCTCGTGATGGATTTTATTAACCAGTACAACACTTTCTTTTGCTCTACCCCCACCCTCCCCCCTTTAATCATAGAGGTTCCTTGTACTGAAAATTGTTGAAATATTAAATGATATTTGGACAGAAACTGCATTGGAAAAGCCATTTTTGCCCATTTTAGAAGGCTTCACAGAAAAGCACTGTGCATAAGTCTTTATTCTGTCATAATATGGACATCATGTAGTTATTAACAAGATACTGTGTCGCTTTGTCCCTCATCGTCCCTACGGAAAATTTCGAGTGATCATTCTGAAACGAATGCAATGCACACATTTATCGCATATTGTAGGTATCTTTTCCCTTTTTGCTCCCATACATCACGCGAGTTGGGAGCCGAGTTGGGTCTGCTATGATGCACGCTCTTCTTGAATCGTTGGCAGTTTCGGAACAACACCACGCATGGCCACGTAAATGTCTTTCGTAACAAGATAATATCATGCGTTATAATATATTCTTCATGTTTTGCCAGCTCAGAACGAATGAGTTTCGATGGTTTCTCCCACAAATATTTCTTAGCTCATCGCCTTACACCATTGCTTGCAACCATTCTATTTATATTTTTCATCACTAATTAGTGATTATGATTTATATCACGTTACTTTCTATGTTGTTAGTGTACACTTATACTGAAGACCTTTTTTTCGCACCTCTACAGCGAACTTTACCATCGCTAGCAGCATAAGCCATTGAAAATTTGTTACTTTCTAAGACAATACATTCCCCCTCCCCCCCCCTTTCCTTCCACATAAAGTAACCTTCCATTATTCAAACACTGGAACACTACACGAAGAGATTTATATGTCTATGGACAACCTTGTCTCATAACAAGTATAAGTGGACCAACTGGGATCCTTACTTAAAATGTGTTTCGTTGCCCATTTGTAATGTGGGATTAGCCCCAACTTATTAAAAAACCAAGATCATAACATATTTACTTGGTGAATCAATTAGCCGAAGCTATCATTTATGCATTTTAGTGAGGATAACACCATTTAGATATCATGTTCTGAAAATTGAAAAATGACACCCGGACACGGGAATCGAACCCGGGACTAAGCCGAAGGTCCCGGGTATAATTCCCGTGTCCAGGTGTCATTTTTCAATTTTCAGAACATGATATTTACTTGGTTCAATTTTAATGCGCCCGTAAAATGTGTATATAAATCAAAGTTACATGAATATGCTATATTTACTACTTGACAAATAGCATAATTAGAAATGGCTTGCTATAACAAGTGACAGGTAGGAAGTATATTGACGTGGGTGGTCCATGTGTGCATCGAATATTTGTCAAATGATCTGCTATTGGGAATATTTAGAGAAATATTGGGATATGAATGATAAGGGTAGTCTATAGGAAGTGTATCTCCATCAGCTTATAAAGAGATTATGGGAAAAATCACAGGTCAAACTACCCGATATTCGAGCCAACACCTCCTAGTATAATGATGACCAAAGCCAACGAGAGCCAGACTCCCTTGACCACTCGGCCATCAGTACAGGTACTCAACCGATGTCGAAAATACTGGAGCCGTGTAGCTAGGACTGTCAAAAACCCACGTGGGAAATCAATTAGAAGGGTTGCAAACGTTTTGAGCCCCCGGATTATTTATTAAGGGGTTTAATATTTTTTAAGATTGCTTTCACCAAAATGTGGGAGAAAGCTCGTGTTAGCTAAAATAGATTAAAATTCAAGTATAAAATAATTTTTTTTTTAAATTGATAGCTTACATGAAACTCTATAAACAATTCAAATGTCAATATCTCGGTTTTGTAGTGGTCTTTTTATTCTAAATATTATTTTGTGCCTCATATTCTATGGCTGTTGGTATTTCTTCTGTAATAATATTTCTGTATTATTTGTGTTTACTAAAGCAATTGTTTGTTACTTTTTATTTTATAAGTATCAATATCGGAGGTTTTATGTCCAAACACGCCATTCTCGTGCTTGACTGGATTACTGGTGATTGAGTGATCTAGGTTCGAATCATACTCGGTTGCAATGAAGCCTCTTTTTTTTTTACTAAATAGTTTCTTACTCTCCTTCCTCGAAAATGCGGGTAAATTTTCTTTAAAATTCCATCTTTCTTATTCGATTAGTGTACTAGTGTATTCTATAGTCTGAATAGGTTGCAAATAAAATAAAAATGTAATTATATTCTTGACTTTGTTGTGGGCATTTTTCTAAGCACCGCATCTTACTGCCCGTTCGGGTTACACGCCAAAGTGCTAATCAAGCTAATGATTTTAGAGATTAGGAAGGTTATATTTATAGGAACTGTACCTGCATTTGTGTGGAGGGGCAGTTAACCACTATTTTGGAAAACCACTCTCAGTACACCCAACAGAGATTTGAATATCGCTCTCCCAGTCATCGGTAGTCTAGTCTAACACGAGAATAATGCGTTTCACCATGTGACCACCGAAGCGGTTATGTTGTGTTGGTGCGTTTTACTACTACCTTATCTACTAGTACTACCTTTTACTCAACTTTTAGTGTTGGTTACCTCTAGAAGTCTAGTGTGATGTACTCTGCTTTCAAGTTTTTACTCATTTCTCTGCCTATGTCCTAAAAACATTTCCTTAACGTCCTACTTGGTATGCGCCACAAATTCTTTCTGCTTCACTCAACCTCCCTTTCTAACAAGTGGGCAAAGTGGTTGAAAGAGAGTTTCTCGTATGTAAGTTTTAGCCCTAAGTTTCGATGTGAGGTCCAATTTTCATAACAAGAGTCTTATCTAGTGGTTATAAAATTTACTAGGTCGACTTTCACACATTCATACGTCGTGGCATGCGACCTACAGATGTCACTTATGATATATATTATCAATAATTTTAATTATATTGGTTTTGTGGATAGTAGACCTGGTTTGATCTAATACAAACATTTTAAATACATCTATAACTTAGCCAAGTGATATTCTGTTTTAACTTTATAGTTTTACATTCCATCTGTCTATCCTGAATTTTTTTTTCTCACGATAACTGTCAAATTCATTGAACAGTTTTAACTAAATTTGGCAGATATCGCTCAGCATAGGTTCAAATAATGTGTGTGTACGTAGTTTTTCAATCTGGTTATCCGGTTCAATAAGACAAAATAGTTTTTAATTTAATTAAAATTAATTAAATGTAGTTATCTCATCTCAAGTGATATGAATTTAAAATTCAAAAGAGTTCAATAAGTACCCAAAGCACGCATTTTAAAAATTTACATATATTCCTAAACTGGCATCTAAAACCACGTAAACAATACTTATTCTCCATTAATCTATTATAGGGCTACGTACGATTGAAAATATTAATCATTTACTCTGTACAACTTTACAGTCCATGGGTCTCAATATCTGAGTAACGAACCTTGTTTTCTATATAGCTTGATAACAAAGAAAAAACATATACTTTAAATCAAAGAAGAAATTATAGTAGTTATTTCAATGTGAAATCAAAGTGGAATTCTTTAGACTGTATTAACTATAAGAACATGAAATAATTATTAATGTAATGTACAACCTTTTTTTGAATGGAGGGAGCGAGGCCCTAGTTTAAGATTTCAGGCTTGCAATATACGTCAACATTAAAAATATACGCGCTATTCACTTGATCGATTGCTTATAATTATAAATTCAAATCACTTGATATAACATATTAAACGAAAAACCTTTTTAGGTACTGCCATTTTGAAACTGATTGAAATTGTTTGTACACTATATCTACCTTGAAAGTTAACAGTCTTAGAGGAATAATGCAAGGTAAGCTTGATAGCTCACAGTGTCAACGAAGGGTACATATTATATCGTTTGGCCTAATTTCAAAGAATATTCCTGCCAAATTTCGTTAAAACTGGTCAACGCATTTGAAAGTTATCGTGTTACAAATAGACAAGCGGATTTTTAAGTGACTTGAAACTGATTTCCAACTGGAAGAAACCGATAAATACGTTGCTTGACCTGGGTTCATATAATTTATCTGTTAAATTTTGTTAAAAAATTAGTCAATGCGTTTGACGTAACAAATATTCGGACGGACATATGATATTCCAAATAGTCAAGTCAAAACATAATCTCACCACTATTGATATATAACACTAATAATACGGTAGAAAGTTGTCAGTTTTGGTTGGAAATAAAAAATAGGGTTGTATTTTCCAAAAGGCTCTTCTTGAGTAAATTTTAATATACAGAAAGCAGAATACGGAAAAGGGTTTAATAAAAGAAGTACAATAATAATAAAAAGAGTGTATTTAGTATTGTTTTTAAATTTTTACTCTCATAAATACTTCTTCCCTCGCCCGTTTCTCACCTCTTTCCCTCCCTATCCCCCTCCAATCTCCTCCACACACAAGCACAAGAGTTTTCTTCTGACATTTTGCCCGTGTACCGTTTTCGTTGGCTAAACGAACCTTTTTCACCATCGCAGGTTTGTTCGAGCGTACAGTCTTTACGTGAGAGTAACTTGCCAAGTTGTTCAGCCAAGTTGCTAAATCTTAGAGAGTCGTGGGCTTACCGGCCAAAGTTGATAAGTCACGCAATCAGAGTCACTATGGGAACACTATTAGGTTCAATGCCGCGCGTTTTAACACTCGTTTTGGCTTCTTTACCCACGACATAAATAGTTTTAGACGTAGGGGGGTGGGTATTTTAAGGTAGTGAATAATCGTTTGCATAGAAATGGTATGGAGAACCTAGAATATAAAGACCATCCCTCAATTTGGAAATCCAGAATACCAGACACACAGATTAAAGTCAAAAACGTTGATGTCCAACATCTTAGCTCAGTCAGTAGCGTGTCTCGGGTTCAAACCCTGACATGGCCTAAAAATTTATCGTTGGTAGCACGTGAGCTTCCCCATTTATGATTGATTAACGGCTCAAGGCTGGAGGTTGTGTCTGTTCTAGATTTAAGTTAGCTTATAAGTCATATGCTGATATAATCAGTCAGTTCAGACAGTTCACGTAAAATGCTTAAAATTAATGAAGAAAAAAGTTGATCTTAAGGTAAACTATAGAGATTCTAGACCTTTATTGTTAAATTTTTCTCATATTATTTAAAAAACTGTTTTGATTTCACAAAATGTTTTTGTAGAAATAATACACATAGTTTAAGTTATGGTATTTCTATAATGTTTTTGCAATTATTTTTCAAGAATTTCAAAACCGTGTATCAAAGGTTTAATATAGCGAACCTTGTAACGTTATAATAAAAGCTTGCATTATAAAATAAATTTTATCATATTTTGCTAAAAGAGAATATAAGAAAAGGATGTTTTAATTAAATCGTTTCCCTCGTATCCATATTGGATGGATCGTGGAATAAACGTCAAGCTTATCTAGCGTGTTAATATGGAGCAGCGAGGTCAGAGATCGAATCCCAGTCGAGGGTACCGAGACTTCTTTTTTCCAAAATGGTTATCCACTCTTTCTTTATGTAAAGCTAATTCTAATTCCTAAATATTCAACAATTTTTATTCCTGTCCTATTAGAATAAATATGAAGATATTTAGAAATACTAATAAAATGTAAATCAAGGATTTTTTAATGAAAAATATTTTAATGTTGGCTTTTGAGTTCGATTCAGAACCAGATGTTGCATACGCCATATTCAAATAACTTATACATATATCTCTATAAATATATATTTATTTATATATACTGTATTTGAAAAAAGCTCTGTAGATTAAACATATTTACAAACCCTGAAATTTGGACAAAAACAATTTATTTTAAATTTAAATTTAAAATATGTTTTCAAAATATAATAATAATTAATATTGCTATATCTTCTTCAGTTATAAATTATTATTAAATAATAGCCATTTAAAAAAAATCCCATATACATGTGTGTACTGTACATGATTGTGATAATTTGATGTTTACAATATACCTTTCATCTGGGTGGAGGATGTTAAACCACTGATCAAAGAAACTGCTATGAATTCAACAGGTCTGTATTAAACCCTAAAACACACACACACACATAAGCCTTGCCTTAGTTGTGAGGAGGTATTGTCTTCAATACTATGACAAGTTGAGTCAAATTAAGTTAAGTCAAGATAAGGTCTTTATTTAAAACTGTATTTAGTAAGATACAACTAGCTAGCGTTAGGTTGATTCAAGTTTTTTTTTTTTAACAAAATGTATTACTACCCGTTTGGTTCATACGTTTATGCACTAACTACGCCAGTAAATTAAGGACAAGGATGGTTGGTTTCAGAGATTATATACCTACGTTTGAGTGGAATAAGAGTGTAAAACCATTTAGGAGAAACACCCTCAGCACACCTGACCGATATTTGAACAACGATCTCCCTGTTATTGGCAGTCTAACCTCTTGCGAGAGTGACGCTTTAGACCATGCAGCCACAAAAGGGGTCTTATATTGATTAAGTTAGTCTTCAAGTCATGAGATATGGTATTACAAGATTAGAAAGCTCTCATACAATATTTCTTATGAAATATAATAATTATGCAGTTGAATTTGAAATTTACCAATCTTAATTTTTTTATTATATTAAGTTCCTTTGGTGTTTATAACGATCAAATAAAATATTTCCAGAAACAATTTTCGTCAATAAAAGTCTTTGAGTTTGTAATTGCCAAATTCTATTAACGAGAGATTCACTGGTGTTTATAAATTTAAATCAATTCAACTTCGATATTATTTCCATTTTGGAAAGAAAAACAACACGATTTATTTACACTTTCTTAAAAGCTATTAATGTAATGATTTATGATAAATTCAATTAAGTCTTCCCAATCAGACATACGTAATGGTGGAAAATTGTGTAATTTCTTGGAAAAAACATTATATAAAGCCGGACGCTAATTTATATAACATTGATGTGTATATTTATAAAAAAAAAACATGTAGTGTCTCAAAATTATTCAATTAAATATCATCTATTTTAATGAAACGCAGATCAGTGTGTTGTTTCCATTTGCTATTTAATTTTAATTGGATATCGATGTTCATATAAATTTAAATTATAAATTACTCTCTGAAAACTAATATTTGAGTTTGTTTTAGTATGCTCTTTCAAAATTAATATTTCACATAGCATCATTATGTTGTACAATATCGTTAAAAGGATTTCGTTTTATCAAAATTGTAAAATATGAACATCAAGCAGTTTTCAGTGACATCGCTGATATATTCTTAATCGGGGTTGTTTTGGAATGGTAGCCGAAATACGATGTTCTAAATCTATACTTAAGACTTTGAAGGGAGAAATGTATTTCACATGTGATAAAACTGGTTTTTAAATAACAATACTTTTAGTCGAATGTATTAGAAGACCACAATAGGCTACTTTGTCAACTTATAAGGGTGTCGATACATATGTGCTCCACCGTGGTTCGGATTCAATGTTAAACTGTAGGTCCTTCATTTCATCTCACAATCACCCTACCATTACACATTAGCGTAAGTGCGTATAACCCGAACGGGTAGTAAGACGTGGTGCTAATAATAATAATAATAATAATAATAATAATAATAATAATAATGATACATGTGTTAAGGTAGACATAAGGTTATTGATAAATGTTTGTTGAGGTAGTTATATGGTTATCAACACATGTCGGTTGAGCTAGTGTTAGGGTTTAATACAGAGCTGTTGAATTCATAGCAGTTTCTTTGATCAGTGGTTTAACATCCTCCACCCAAATGAAAGGTATATTGTAAACATCAAATTATCACATGTACAGTACACGCAAATGTAGCCTATATGGGATTTTTTTAACTGACTAAAATTTAATAATATTTTATAACTGAATAAGATATAGCATACTAATTATTATAGTATTTAATAACATATTTTAAATTTAAATTTAAAATAAATTGTTTTTGTCCACATTTCAGGGTTTATAAATATGTTAAATCTAAAATTTACATACAGAGATTTTTCAAATACAGTATATATAAATAAATAAATATATATTTATAGACATATATGTGTAAGTTATTTGAATATGGCGTATGAAACATCTGGTTCTTAATCGAACTCAAAAGCCAAGATTAAAATATTTTTCATTAAAAAATCCTTGATTTACATTTTATTAATATACATGTAACAGCCGACTACTTAATCAGCAATCAGTTTGAGTAAAACTTAAATAAATTTTCTCTCAGATTAAATAAAAAATTAATACATTTCTTTGTAAATTTTGTTATTACAACGAATACTTGATTATTTAATTTTTAATGTATAAGTTATCAAAACCACATTGATTCCTTCTAGCCATAATATTTATAGAAAAAATACTTTTTAATTTGGTTGTTTTAATAATAAATAATATTTTGATATCTAATAGTTAAAACGGTATGTTCCAGAAATTTCTGGACTGGATAAATGGGAAATTTTGTCTTACTAGTCCCAGCGCTAGTAATTTGGAGAGAGGCGGATCGTTGAACTTATAAATCTGGTAACACTGTTAAAATTTCATAGCAAATGCAATAGCATTTTTTCAAGCTAGATTTACCTATGAGGCTGCCATAGTCCAGTACAAATACTTATTATTAAGCAAGATGAGGGAAAAATGGATTATCAAGCTGAAAATTGGTGTGCATATAAAAGTCATATCATGGAACAAAAAATCATTGATTCCCACAAAGTCCCAGTTGCACAAAATCCGCTATGGTGAGAATTGGTCACCATTTGTAAGGTTTTTTTCCCATATTAGCGGCTGTATAAAAGTAGCTAGAAAGAAGCAGTTTGGTTGAAAATGCATTTAATATTGTTGGTATAGCTATCATAGGAATGTTTCGAAATTTTCTTATATTATATCAATGTACAGTCAGTTTAATGTTACACTATACCTAGTGGAAAGCTAAACAAATTTTTAAAGCTGCCTTCTTTTATTATAAGGGATGGGGTCGAAAAATGTGTTATATAAAAGTTATAGATCGCTAAAAATCAAGTATAAATACTTTATTATATTTAGGAAAGTAATGGAGCGTGAGAAGTGTGTCAGACATGAAGAAAACAAATTCGGTTCTGTCAATGTCTGGTAAAGCAGATTCTAGTTGAAAACGATCAGGGCATAGCACATAGCTTATAGTTAAATTTTTCAATACTGAAGCTCGTCATGAATACAGAATAGTGTTAAAAAAATTGATAACTTCACTACTTGCCAATGAATGGAGCATCTGCTCAGCTGCTAGGAGGCGGATCGGTGGTTATAGCAGTGCTTTAGCTGTGACATCCGGCTGAGGTCTCCTCTTCAGGCTCTTTCACTGTATCCTCACTTTCTTCTCCACCAACATAGGTTGTTTCTTTTCCGTTTGCTACTCACATCCCCACCACAGATGCCACAAATACCGGTGCATGTTGGGGAGGCAATTACGACGACATTCACAATTACGTTTACAGTTGGATTTGCAATTACAAACTACAAGTCGAAACAGACACTCTGGTGCAGTTGTTAATGTGGTTGGTATGGGTGAAAGGTAGCTATCTTAATTTTTACAACCTTATTTAATTGTGGAGAGAGCCGCGCCAAGCCATGTCTGAACCTGGCGGAAAATTCGCAGGGTGTGCTGTCTTTCTGCAGAAGATGTTTGTGCTAAGACTGACAGGTCAAGCTTGGCGCTTATCAGCAGCTTTTCTCTTGTGCCAACGTAAAGTATGTATCTTGTCTTGTCTAGACAATCGTTAACGTTAACCACCACACATACTAAAAAAAATGTTCTCCTTCCAAAGCAATAATGATGGCCGAGGCTGTCCTTTAGTTGAAAATAAGTAATTCTTCTCTGAAATTCTTCTCCTTCTTCAAAAGAGTCCATCCGTTTTATTTTCCTGAACACAAGAGGTATCATATACCAATATTTCATAACGAAATAGAATATTTCCAGTGATATCTCTTAGAGCTTGCTGAAGGTTTTCACTATTGAATATTTTTCTTTGGTGCATTTATGAACCTGGAACAAGCAAGCCGACATCTGAGGTCTTGTCTGAAAGAGCATTTAGTAACACAATTGCAACTGATCGTAAGCCCTCGCATGATAGATTGACGGCTCTATTTAAGATCATGGTGTATGCGTCAGTAGGATCTTGAAATATTTAAATGCTGATGGATCTTAGCCAAGCAGTGAGAATATCTATGAATCCCGACTTGTTTGGAGAATTTGAAAGGAATACGTGTTGCGATGCAGCGTCTATCGTTGTAGGACTTATAGAAATATCCACCGATGTGTTCTTTGCCCATCTCATATGTTCAATATCTTTAGTATTGGACCCAGAATTGTATCAATTGAATACAATATTACTACTAGTGCCATAGTTCTTGATTATTAAATCAACGTAGCGGCAACAAATCTGAGACAAAGTAGATAAATTTGGTAAAACTACTCTGTTAAGCCAATCCCCTCTGGCTATAACGTAATTAGGTATTTGTGGTAAGCTTTCCACTCAAATGACAACTAACCACGAGCACAACAGCAAGAGAAGACTTAGCTCCTTTTCGAATAGTCAGATCATTGAAAAGATAAGAGGTTTGATGAGAAAGTTCCTATTTTAAGCATTTCTCGAGTTACTCTTCCATTCTCACAATACAAATAATAGGTGGAAATCTGATTGGGATTAACTACCACATTCTGTCCCTCTTTATTTACGGTTCTGCTCATGGCTGCCAGATTCTTTACTTTGTTTTTGCGCTGAAGGTGGGTCTGTATGAATGATTTCCCGAAGATAGATTTTATTGAGACAGTGCTTATATTCACATATTCACAGCCATATCACAGTTCACATATGGATCGCCAATTACACCGTTGCTTATCTGTATTATCCCGACTATGGCGAGAATCTCTCAGCCCCACGTGCTGATCATAATTTACTGTGGAAAGTCACAAAATGATTCCATTGCATCTGTCACTTGCATACATGCAAGCATTGAATTCACCTAGCGAGACAAGGAGGGAGCTGTCACATCCCGCCCATGGGTCAATCCTTCTTGAAGCTTCAGCGATCTCATAGCACCATCTAGTGCATTAGTGCTAGTTTGCACTCCACTGGTACATAAGGGTACAGATCCAAGACTACTAAATAGAGGCTAGCAATCACGGTGATATAGTACCTCTGTAGCAAATAGATATTTTACATGTTTTATTCTTGAAAGAACAATTGGTCCTCAGTCGTCGACTCGTTTTGCGCACAACCCTGCAACGTTCTTCTCTAACTCCAAAGTCGTTGCTTCCCTGATTTGATTTGGATGCTTCTTATTAACAACCGTGAGTTCCCCACAAGACAAACACGTTTGTCTTGAAATCAAAGCTTGAATCCACTTTTCTAAGATACTGGCCGAACTTTTCCTCCTGGTACGCGTTTATCACCCTTCGAGTGGAATCCTTTTTTACAATCACTATGCAGCTTCAGTGATTCATTCCCTACAAGTAGATTTAAAATTCCATATTTTAGCAACACATCTTTTCTCCTAATATTTTCTAGACCAGCTTTCACCTCAATATACTTGTCACCCTCTTTGAATTTACTTTTGAATATAACACAAAATTCACATTACACTGTAACTTATTCAATATAAAAACTCACAAAGATGTATTAACACGCACTACAATCTGAACACACAAACAACTAGCTGAAAACCGATTGTAATATACAAAAAAACAACACTTAAACACCCGACGCGTCCATACTTGCATGTGTTCAGTGAGCGCCAAACAAACCGAATGCCGGGAATAGGCCACGTTTTCTAAGGCTGCCTCGAGCGTGGTATTGTTCCGTATTGTTTTATCCATTTCTGGTTCTCATGTCTAACTATACAAATGTACTAAGGATAATTTCTATGTAATTAGTATCCCTCCACAATTTTTGGTGTCATCTTTCTAAATAATAAAAAAAACAGCTTCTTAACCAAATATGTGTCTTCTTCTCGGAACCATACAATAGTAAGAAGCCTGTACGATTTGATAACAATGTGTCATAAACACATAATGTACATTAGTCATGTCATCAATTATGTAATTATAGTTTTTATGAAAATTTGATCTTTTTATCATGTTTTCTTGACTCAATAGACATGAAAAGGTAGAAACCCAACATGGTGGCCTATTTTTCGATATTGTGGACCTAGCCCAGGTGGGATTTTTTTTTTGAGACTCAACGTATTAATATTCCAGGACGACAGTTATATAAGCTCACAAATATTCAGCTTTATATTTCGTTTTTCCACATTAATACGCTTCTGTACCTAACTAATAATCAACATAACAAGGGCTCCACACTCACTTATATAACTATAATTTTTTAAACGTTAAAGTTAAATACTGAAAGGACAATAATGTATTCAAGAGAATAAGTAAAACGTAATTTTTTTTAAACCTGTAATATGAAACAATTTTCAACTCTTAATGGTGAACGTGCGGGTTTAGGTGTCATCTTTGATCTTGTTTTTTCGTTCACAGTTCATATATTAGTAGAATGTAGTGAATGTATTTCTCTCTCCGTAAATTTTGTTACATTTTCTTAATTAAATCTTACTCATCCTTGTCCTATTAGTTTATACATTCAGAAATAACAGTGGGAAATACAATTGTCCCCTTCCCCAAACTAAAATATATTTTATATTTATATTAAAAATCATCATTCTAAATTGCAGGGCAGTGGTCATAATCATAATAGGCCTATTTGTTGGTGATTATTAATAAGCCTTCTACTTTCATTGTATTATTTTCCGTTTAGCCATATAAAAACGTTGTGTTGTAACTAGTTTTCAAACTTAATCCCTGAGGGTAGAATAACCTTTACCTGGAGATACTGCTTATAACAACCTTTGTCTAATTACATTTCTTGATTGCTAATTAAGATACGTGAAATATTAGTTAAATATCTTGTAATAAATGTATGTTGTTTTTAAAAGGTTTTCCTTTTTAATACTTGATACAGTAGCGGATTTAGGCTTAGGCCCGTGAGGCCCGGGCCTAGGGCGGCAAATTTTGAGGGGCGCCAACGAATTGTTCTGGAGAAAGATCATTTTCCACTCTGAAAAGAGTGAAAAGTTATTTGCGTGCAAGTATGAAACAGGACAGACTAAATGCACTTGCATTACTAACCATTGAAGCACAATTGGTTCAAGAAATTAAGTATGAGGAGGTCATTGATATTTTCACACGGACGAAAGCAAGAATAAAATGTATTATATGATTAATCAGATAAAAATAATTTATATTTTAGTTACAAGCAATTTATTATTAATTCTATATTTAATTGTTATGTTAAAAAAATAAATGTTTAATTTATACCTGAATTAGATTTCTTATTATTATTGTTATTATTTTCATTATTTTATACACACACATATGTATATATATATATATATATATATATATATATTGTTACAAACAAAAGGGGCGCCATATCGTCTCGGGCCTAGGGCGTCCTCAAACCTAAATCCGCTACTGACTTGATAGGTGTGTACATTATACGTATTTAAAATAACATAATGTCAAACATTTGATTAATTAATCAATACTACTTATCTGAACTATTAATATAGAATTTTTAATCTAATGAATGTATTACAAATATTTCTGGTAATATCCATTTTTTTTCTAGTATTTTAAAAATTCATAAAGCAGACAATTTTTTATCAGACAAATGTTTTATGTACGAGAATTGTTTTTTAGTATAGTGCTGCTACGGTGTGGAAAAAATAAGAACTCATATAGGGTGTAGAGAGCGGGAAGTAGACTTTTAGCTCGTGGACTCTGCGATATCTGTAGAGCTAGATAACTACAATGTGTAGATGTTACTCGCATCGGTGACTCATGGTACAAGCAGTCACACTCACAAAGACTAGAATGCCATTGATGGGATATTGGAGTTCGAATACCAGTCGGTTATAGTAGGTTTTTTCTAAAAAAAAATCAATTCTCTTTCAACACGTATGTGGGTACACTTTATTTAAATACCACCTTTATCATACTGACCACATTAGAATAATTAGAACAAATGTGTACAACCTGGACGGTTATTAAGATGCAACACTAAAAAAATATTACGTCACTCAATAAGCAACTTTTATGATCATGGTGCAACACTTGCGTTTGCCACCATTTCATTTCTCGCTTCCTCCCTCAACCTCTCTCCTCTACCGGTACATTTACCACTCATCCTTAAGGGGGGGAGGGAAGAGAAAATCTAGGTATGAAAGAATAATGTTATTGCTGGAGCATTTTTAGTATAGTCAGTGACAGAAAGAAAGTTGTTTTTCTGACAGTTTTAAAATTTATTCAATCAATGTGCTTGTATTTATGCATCAAGGCTAGCTTTGGTAAACGAATGGTCTAATACAGAGGCTCCCAAACACTGGGTTGCGACCCAAATAAGGGCCGTCAAGATTTTCCCGAGGGTCATGGGATGGTCTAGATATTTTTTTCAAACATCACAAAATATTATAATTAAAAAACTTAATCAAACAGACATTATGAAGAATTATTTCAATACTGACAATAGCAACTGTGTTGAAACAACGTTTTGAAACCTTCCTGTACTCGGCATTTTGGACTCAGCTCAAGAAAAAGTCAATATAAATGTCATTTTCCCCCTTTTTTGACATTGTAGTCTATAATTTTGTGAAAAAGAATTTTCTGGTCTTTTAAGGATAAAGATATACAGAATGATTTTCTTTATACTCTGTGCGTTATACTATGACTCGAACTCAAAGAGTTCACCTACAAACTGAAGCAGTATTAACTATATTCGTCACTGAAAAACTATGTTTTTGTCTCTTACCAAATGTTTTACATATCGTGTAATATTCTATTTGTAAGATTTAAATTTATTGAAATTTATTTAATTTAATTGATATCATTCGATACAAAATTCAAACTCGAAAAAGCTTTCCACAAGAATGAAACAGTATATTTGGTCACTTATACCAAACATTGTAACTAAGTTACACATTTTAAATAAAAATTGTAGTTTACAATTTGTTTGATTATATACTTAATATAATAATTATGTGTATTATTAAAATTATTTCAACTAATTGAATTTAATGAACACTAATATTAAAATAATAGAGGATTGAAAATATTATGTAATGACACCTGGTGTCACTTAGGTTGAGAAAATATTATGTTTAGAGTCGCGATAAAAAAAATAATGGGGAAAACGCTTATCTAAAGTGTCACTCTCACAATAGACTGGGCAGTCGATGATGGGTAGATCGGGTTTGAATCCTAGCTGGGTGTTCTGAGGGAATTTTATTTCTAAATGTTATTTGACTCTCCCCCACGCTAATGACTGTACACTTCCTATAAATTCAACATTCCTAATACTTAAGACATTAGTGTACAGCCTGAGTGGGTAGTAAGACGCGATGATATGATATATAATAGCTGACCTTTCGATAGATAATATCAAGACCTAAAAATAATAATAATAATAGTTGAATTAAATATTATCAATATTGAATAAAAAAATTTTTTTATTAAAGTTCTTTTTAATCAGATTCTTAATCAATTCATGCCAAGCGGCCAATCTACTCCTCACATGAACCCTTCTCCCTTGCATAACTTTTTACCTTTCCTGTTTTTTCTATCCTTCTTAGTCTCTTTCATTTTCTATTACTACCCGAATTGGTGGTCATGGGGACTAAACGTCAGTCTCGTCTCATCTACTATTACTGTGGCGAGGGAGGTTTGTTATTCAAATACCGGTCAGGTTTACTTATTAAATGGTTTCACACACTATTTACTACAATGTTTGTAGAATTATTCTATAAACTCTACATTTAGCTATCTTAACTCATTAGTGGAAACATCCGAACAGACTAGATGGGTAATAAACCAGTGTGTAAAAGAAACCTTGACTAGGCCGAATATTCTAATATATTTAATCTTATATACATATGTAAAGTTATTAATATATATATCCAAATAAAATATTATATATAATAATGTATACATATAGAGACTATACAAGGTGTCACTAAAGTCAGGTTCTGATTAAATTATATTTGATAAGAAAAGGGAAAACTTATTTAAGTCGTCCTGAATATATATTGACTTTTGAACGGAAGGTATGATGAGGTGGTATAAAAATAAAACTTCAATTGCAACTAGCATGGAGGACAGCTTGGACAACAGTGAAAATCGCTATTTAAGGGGAAAAAATCAAACGAATAAACCTGAAGGTATCAAAAGCAATAATGCTGTAATGATAATCCAACACCTCAGACGCCTCAGCCACCACTGCAGCTGATATAGATATTATAACATAAAAACGCAATGAAATTTAAAACGATTTTGATCAAGCCGGGTGGAAGTCCGTCAGAGACAAGGACTTCCACTGGGATTTTTACGATTAAGCAAATGGCTGTAACCTCTAAACGCCCAAACATTCTGTATTTTGTATAACGCTTCCACTTTAAGCACTACTTTAAACAATAATATAATATTAATAACACAACAAATCTTAAAATTACTTTTATCAGGGATATTTTCTAAATTCTGAAGGCCTATTTTTATGAAAATACACTAAGGTACCTGACCTTGTTTTACTGTTTGTTAAGTAAAAGAATAAAATGATACAACAAGGACTTAGGAAAAAAATTAAATTTATTTTAAATATTTATGGCTAGCTATAATATTATAGCTAGCCATAAATATTTAAAATAAATTTAATTTTATTCCTAATTTTTACGTTATAAAATTGATATTTACATGAAATCAATCACAACCTATTCGAAGAAAAAAAATTTAAAGAAAATATTTAATAATATAGAAATATAGGCTGGATATATTTTAAATCAAGTGGTATTTAACTTGAGATTCTAAAAAAATGGACTGACATATTTAGAAACATACCAAACAAAAATTATTTTAAGGTTTGTTGTTTTACATATTTACATGTAGAATATGTTCATATACTTGTAATTATTTTATTATATATACTGGGTGACCTGACGGTCTAGGGGAAAGGTGTCAGACTTGTGCTGGTGGCCGGGGTTCAATCCTCAGTCCCAGCACAGATTTATCTGATTACCAAACCCTTCCTTCACCTCTGACAAGACATTTTGTGAATGTGGGGAATGCCAGGCCTCCACCGTGGTTCGGTTTCCACGTTTAAATGTAGGTTCTCCATTTCATTTCACAATCACCCTACCATAACACTTTAGCGTAAGTGCGTATAACCCGAACGGGTAGTAAGACGCGGTGCTAATAATATTATATATACCTTTTTGTATGAAAGCTGTATTGTATATACAAGTTTCAAATTATTATCAAGACGAAAATTTTTCAATAAAATTTAAATTAAATGTAGACATATTGTAAGTATTTTATTTTCGAAGACATGATCTATCTATATCAAGTGCGTAATTGATGATTATTAGCACCGCGTCTTATTACCCGTTCGGGTTATACGTCACTTACGCTAATGTGTAATGGTAGGGTGATTGTGAGATGAAATGGAGGACCTACAGTTTAACGTGGAATCCGAACCATGGTGGAAACCTGGCATTCCCCACTTTCACAAGTTGTGATTAATACATGTCTTGTCAGAGGGGAAGGAAGGGTTTGGTAATCAGATAAATCTGTGCCGGGACCAAGGATTGAAACCCGGAGCCCCAGCACAGAAGTCCGACACCTTACCCCTAGACCACCAGCTCACCAAGTGTGTAATTGTTTTTTGTTGATGTTTTGGTGGTTTGGTTTTTAAATTATTAATTGAAATATGATTAACTTTGTGCATTTGAAAACTTTTAAAAATCACTTATTTTGTATTTGTGGAATATTTCACCATCAAATAATCAGCAACATAGTGCCCGCCGTTGTTAGTTTTTTATAAATTAAATGTAATTTATTTTTTGTATTTTTTGACAGGGATTCTTATGAAGTAGTCTATACATTTTTATTTAGTGTTGTTTGGGGCGGAATATATTGTGAGCGTACTTGTCGTACCCATTTACATTTATTATATTTTTAGTGAAATATTTTGTACACGCCATACTACTTAATATCAAAAATGTATAGATAGATAAAAGTATTTTTACTCGAATAAAACTCAAGGTGTAAAATTTCAGAAAACATTTTATACTTGAAATGCCTTCAAATCCTTAGACGCCAATATAGGTTTCTATGGTCGAGTACTTATGAATAGTTGCTTGACAAGTTAGTTACTGTACGGTGGTGATAACATACATATTTGATAGGTTTTGTAAGGCTTTCAATTTTATACATTACCATAAAAAAAGGTTTCAATGCATATATAATTCAAGTTACTCTCTGGGGAAAAATTTTGCGAAAAATACGACTAACCGTGTGTTAATTTCCTGACAAAAATGTCAATTTGCGGCAAGGTGGCCATGTCTGGAGGGGACCAATGTTTTATTAGTACAGTCGATAAACTATAATACTGGATCACAAAATAATGTGTCTTATTTCTTTAAATAATATTAAATTATCGTTTATTTTATTAACTTATATTTTATTGGTGTTTTGTGAATCATTTTACAAAAGACAAGACATCTTGTGAATGTGGGGAATGCCAGGCCTCCACCGTGGTTCGGATTCCACGTTAAACTGTAGGTCCTTCATTTCATCTCACAATCACCCTACCATTACACATTAGCGTAAGTGCGTATAACCCGAACGGGTAGTAAGACGCGGTGCTAATAATAACTAGGTAACTATGAAGTTTAATATGGTATTGAAATTACTTTTATCTATTTATTGAAACATGAGTGCTTCCTCCCATCTAGATAACGGCTCACCTTTATTGGTTACTTATTTACCTCCTCTTATAAACCCTCTTCCGATTATACATACACACAACGCTTATATACTCATATTTTTTTACCCCAGCAAGATATATAAGAGGAAAAATCTTCTATTTTGGACAAGTTTATTTTTTTATTTTACATATTTTTTTTCCCCATTTTGGAAATCTTTCAAATATATTTGGAAAAAAAATCTACAGCNATTATACATACACACAACGCTTATATACTCATATTTTTTTACCCCAGCAAGATATATAAGAGGAAAAATCTTCTATTTTGGACAAGTTTATTTTTTTATTTTACATATTTTTTTTCCCCATTTTGGAAATCTTTCAAATATATTTGGAAAAAAAATCTACAGCTATTCAAATGTAAATAAATCAATCAATATAAACATTTAAGTTTTAAAGTTTACACTCCAGTTTAATTTAACCTTAGAAAAATACCATCAGAAACATTCTCAAGAAAATATTTAATGGCTTAATTTATATAGGTACCACTCACCCCAACCCAGCACCTTATCCTAATTGGTAATCAACAAACTACCAATGCGGAAATTTATCTAAAACAAATCTCTGAAGACTCTTATGTTGAGAAATATATTGGAATTTGATTATTAATGAAAAAGTGCGAGGCATTTATTTAAATAACCAATGAAACACTGCACTCGGCTCTTTGATGCCTAATTTATAAATTACAGTAAATCAAACAATTACAACATATCAAAAAGTTCCAGACGTCTCTACACCAAATACAAAGTGATGTGACATTTTGCCTCCAAACAAACAGTTGCAAGTCATTTGGAAGTGTGTCCAGTCTCAGATCGTGCAAACATCGGTGTTGGTCCCATCGTTGTTAGCTAAATCACTACTATATCACAAACAGTGATAATAAAGCATTAAGGTGGTTTCACACTATAGTGAATGCCACGCTCACGCGCATTCAAAATGATCACCTCGATTCTTGTCGAGAATATTTTGATCGTAGCCCGAATGGAGCGCTAGCGTAAACATGATATGCACAGTATAGTCCCAAGCTCCAGCTAGTTTTCCGCCCGTCGAACAAACATGGACCCCATGGACGGAAAAATTTGTCAAAATTGTGCGTACCAAACCTTAACTATACAACTTGGGCAAACAAATTGTATAGTGATGATGTTAAAATATATAAGGTATGGAAGGAAATAGGACAGACTTCAAACAAAACGAGAAAGTTTCAACGTTTATTTTATTATCTTAAGAAAATACATTAATTTTAAACCTACAAATTTAAATCATATTATGTTGGCAGGAATATGAGCCTGCTTCGGATAAGAAGAATCTTGAAAATTTTTCTCGTTGCAGCGTGACCACCTCGGTGCGTCACATTAGTGTGGGCATGACGAGAGTGTGAGAGTGAGTGTCCCCATAGTGTGAAATGTGTCGTAGCGTCCCGAGTCCTGCACAGACTAACGACCACTATGTAATTATACCGTGTGACAATTCAATAGTATAAAGGGGCGGGCCCACTTGAACGTCACTAGCGGTGCTCTCCAAAATCTTGCTGTTACATGGGTGATGGTTTTGTTGTTTTGTTCCTTTTGTAGTCGTCGTCGGTCCTTGATTAGATCTGTGTATCTTGTGTATTTATTTAGTTAATTGGTTCTTGTTTTTTTATGCGCACTATCGGGCTCTTTTGTTTTTACACAAACAACCATTGGACATGTATTTAAGTTTATATCTAAATAATTTATAGCGTAAAGCAAATATAAACTTAATTACTTAATTAGGGGAAAATGTTCCTGGTCACAGGACAAACAAAGATGGCTTGTTTGTAAAACATTGGCAGGCACAACCAAAAGTACCCGAATTCGATTCCCTTAGGTTTTTTTTTTAGTTTGAACCAATAATTGAAATTTCAATCTTTTTTCTGAATTCTGATTTTAGATAAAGATATTTATCATTTATAAAAAGAAAATTGTTTTAATTTCTTTTACCACGTGTCACCACACGTATGTGTATGTGTGTACGTATACATGTGTATAGGTATGTATATAAATAGGCATATGTGCATAAGTTTGTATACATTTATGTATATATGTATATGTGTGTGAATGTATTTGTGTATATATAATGTATTGAACGCATATTTATGCGCACTTATACGTGCGTACAGGTGGACGCAGATATGTATGCGTCTGATCATTTGGGTGATTTTTTTTTACCATGTATCCAACTATATTTTTATTCTTCCCCAGTACGTGATTGATAAAAGAAACTCATACTCATCCAAAATGAGATTACTCTATTTAAAGATTCAAAATAATTATTTCTTTTAAATAAAACATTAAAGGTATTTTTATTTAATCTAAAACCCACAATATTAGACACACAGACTAAAGTATAGTCTCGTATATGGTCTGATCTACCAGTGACTGCGATGTTGGCGTTTGAATCTCAATTGGGTGTAATGAGGTGTTTTTTTGATAGATATTTATCAAATATCCCTCAAATCAAATAGGGATATTTTCCCACGTTGAACATAATAAAATACTCTGCTAACTATTTATCTGTTACATATAGGTCTACCGTGGGCCAGGCTATATTTGAAGATTTAACACTGAATAAAATATATAAATCCAGTTGGTAAATATTGGGGTACGTCGACTGATACAGGCACGACCACATATTCACAATCGTCACCTGTTTACCCAGTCTACAAAACACAATGGACGTAACAAATGTGCTTACACACAAGCTCCCAATGCACTAGCTAGAAACACAAACACACAGTACGTGTGTGAACCACAGATAATGAAATACACGCCGTCAATGTTGCTCCGCAGAATAAAAACAAATCCACTCCTTCATTTTTGACAGCATCAATAATTCCATTGTAGCTACGGTAAAAACGGAGTAGTAAACTGTAACATACCTGTTTGTAGTCTGTACTGACAAAATATTACCATAGCTGTTCAGGTTATAGGCATACACGATAATAACTCTAATCGGATATAAATGAGGGAGGAAGTAGATATTTAAAGTGAACTTACAAGCATTTTGGTTGAAGGAGAGTGGGGAAACCGTTAAGGAAACACCACCCTCTCTAAACCCGATTGGGATTCGAAGCCCCGATCTCTACATCATCAGTAGGCTGGTCTAACACTAGAACGATGCTTTACGACTTGAACCATTTGACCACTCAAGTGGGTACTATAGGGTTAAATTAATATTATTTCAAATACCATCTTAATAGCAAAACTTGTTTTGAAACCTTTACTAAGAGCCACAATTTTGCTTCATTTCAATAAACGCCCTTTGTTTTCCGATAACATTTGGATTCACCAAAAAATAACATATAATTTGAAATGTTGATAGAGCTAGTGTTATGATAGGATGTCTCAAAGAATTGATACTATAGGTAAATATTTTAATATTTACTAATTAGTAATTGTCTAGTATCATTTATTATTAATGGTGTAAAAAAAAAATCACACCTTATCCAAGTTTTTATAATCATATGTGAGCCTCCAATCAGTGGGGTACACACATGTCCAGGAGGTGTCTACGCCCTCCCGGACACAAAATTTCTACGCCCATAAAATGAAATATATTCTAAACATATGTGACTGCTGGTGGTATAGATTTCTTCCACTGAGCTTCAGAAATTCTCATTGGAATAGACCTATTTCCTTCGCGACAACTCAAGGAAAAGATATTCTTGGCTCTTGATAGAAATGCCAATTTAGAATATAGAAACATATTTTAATAAGTTACGTAGAACTTATTACAAACCATTTATTTATAACCATTTCCTTAAACAGCTACGAATGATTGGCTAATTAAAGCTCAGTGATATTCACTTACCTCTCCCAAGGTTTTAATTTGTTTTGAGCAGGTTAGACTAAGTTATTAGTATAATACATTAGTGGACTTTCATAAAGGTAGAGGAATTAAAATACCTTATTTAGAATAGGAGAATAAATAAGGTCTCGTAGTGGAACCACACACCTCACTATTGACTAAATTAAGAAATATTCCACTCATAATTTACTTATTCTACGGTATTAGGAAGTCTAACGTTCATAACCACACCTAAAAAAGTACGCCAACTGTCCCTGTCTTGACCTAGTTATATCCAGTCTAACTCATTACACCCCACCTCTATTTTGAGCTATTTCTAACCAGTCAACCAGATTACACCCTTTACTTATCTTGAGATAGTTTTATCTAGTCCACATCAACACACCTTATACCTATCTTGAGATAATTAAATCCAGTCCACCTTATTACGCCCTATTTTTATATTTTTAGCTAGTTCAATATAGTCCACCTCATTATGCATTATTTAGCTAGTTCTATCCAGTCCACCTCATTACACCCTATCTTGAGCTCGTTCTATCCAGTCCACCTCATTACACCCTATCTCTTTCAGGACTATTCTATTGCTATCCTCCCATCTACGTTTAGGTTTTATCAATGGTCTCTTTCCACTGGGTTTGTCAGTAAATACTCTGAACAAGGTTCTAGATACTTCCATTCGTGCTGCATGTCCTGCACACCCTAATCTACAAGACTTTACTATCCTAACAATGTATTTTTGTAAGTACAAGGTGTGTATTTATTTTTTAAGGTATTTAACGAGCAGTTAAATGATATACATATCATTATTATGTAAGTTCTTTACTTCCCAGTGTCCTTAACACTTTTTGGACCAAATATCTTCCTGAGCACCTTGTTTTCGAACACCCTAAATTTGTTTTCATCATCCAAGGTAAGAGACAACGTTTCATACCCATAGAGAACAACCGGTAAATTTATTGTTTTTTATTCGATCTTACATTCTCTGAAACCAGGAGTGGTCAACACCCTACTGAACGAGTAAAAATATTCATTTCCCAACTGTATTATTTTCCTAATTTCCACTCTAATATCATTATTTAATTTAAAACTGTTCTTAAATATTTAAACTCACTAACCATGTCGGATGATATGTGGCTCGCAGTAATCTATAGACCATCGTCCACAATCTATGTTATCTGTGTAGTTATATACTTAGTCTTTTCAGTGTTAACTTCTAAACCTATTTCCTTACTAGCCTCTAATAAAATGTATGCATTTTTTGCCACAGTTTCCTCACTACTGTCCAACAAAGCTAAATCATCTCTGGATTCTAATAGCTGTGTTGTACCATTTAATGACAATCCTTCCCTACTCTCTTGCATTACCCTAATAGCATACTCTAAGGATGTATTAAAAAATAATGTGTAAAGTGCATTTCCTTTTTTAAACACGTTATTTACAGACTTAAAATAAAAATAGCACGCGTCTTTACGAAACAAAATAGTTTTCGCTTTTTTTTTCATTCAAAGCTATATATAATTTTTCTGGTTACATTAAAACTTTTTCTACACAGTTTTTTTTACAATTATTTACATTTCTGCATTCCATACCTTTTATTTATGTATCGATTCGAAACGGACGATGACATTTTCTCTCTCTTCCTATACGGCGACTGGAATGTTACAAAACCCTAATTTCCCAGTTTCATTTCCCCAATACCCCTTCCCCTTAAGTTCTTTTACCCAACCTTTTGAAAACCCCTCCTCCATTATTCACCTACTATATCCCTATTTCAAAGCCTTACAATAAAATACGACGTAGAAACCTTGGTATAAAATGGCCCTCTATATATCATTTATACAGGCCTACGTTCTATGTTTCGACTTAAAACTAATAAAAATGGATTGCATGTAAAAGAAGGGTTTTCTCAGAAAAGAAAAATCCATTTATTTTCCAAAATAAAATAAAGTGTCAAAAAGTTAAACGTAGTCCCATGAAATATAGCAGTTGATCATTATATAGGTCATTAAATTTTCATCCGGCTGTTTTTTTATATTTTTTAAAGAATCAATCAAGGCAAAAATCTCAAAATATAGTATCAAAGAACTTCGAATCTATAAATTCTGTTTCATACCTTTATTTTCTTACGAATGGATACTAGGAGTTTCAATTATAAAATAAACGTATTATTTTTCGGTCAACATTTATAACATATTACCATATTATTGGTGTTGTTTTCTAGTTTTTGATAATATCTATCAAATTTGTAGCAGCGGATCAAATGAATCGACATATGAATATGTGAAAATTGATCTTGATAAATTTGTATAGCTGTCAGATATATATATTCATAATCAAATGTTGTCTAATTATTTCAAACGTTCATTCTTAAGGTGCGGATTGATGAAGATGCGAAAAAAGGACACTGTTTTTGCAGAATTCTTTTTATCGCGAAACAGGTTTTTGAACAAAATAAATTAAATATTTATCCAGTAGATATCGAGTTTTATGTTCTTTACATAGTGACTCAACAGTTTCTTGGACATCTGTCAAGGATGTCCTGAGATGTAATGATAAACTTTTTAAATGAAGAGAAAAAGTTGTCATCTAATGCTGCTATGCTCATGACATATTCATGTTCTATCAAATATGACATAATGTTTTATCACCGTGTCTATAAAATTAAATTCTATGTCCCTACTTGAGCAATATTCTATTTATTTGATAAAAAAATTTTTGATAGAAAATACTGCAAAACCAGTTTCCTTTTCTTGCGTCCCCCTTCTCCCCACCTTAAATAGTGGTCGGTTCAAATGTGTATTTCCTACAGCATTTCATTTACGTGACTATTTACTTAAAATTTGGTACTATGGTAATTAAAATCCAAATTTAAATTTCATCATAGAGATACTATTATATAATTTCCTATTTTAAAAATAAAGTTCAGTTAATATACATTATAATTTTAGCTAAACTAATTTGATATTTCTTTTTAATTCTTTAGAAACTAAAAATTGTAGGTATGGCATATTATCAATAAAAATGACGTATCTTCAAAAATTAATACTCAAACATGACAAGCGGATCATGCAGTTGCTTGAATTAACGCAGCAAAGTGTGTGAACTATTAGAACTGGGAAGTGGAATTGAGTTGACAAAAATATGGCATCTCTTAGCAATCTGTATCGCAATGTGATAGCTCAATATATTCGACAAACCAACGTATTCAGGAATCTGTGATTTAAGGAATTTTACTTTATGGTCACTACCTCCTAACTACCCCGTGGGAGAGTTGGTTAGAAGACCTGTGGGTTATGGAAGATGCTACAGAATAAAGGTTTTTAGTGTTGTTAAATATTAAAACTTTAGTTTGTACGTATGTGTGTAACTAAGTATATAATCTGTGATGGTAACTATAGATACAAAATAGAGCGTTAATAATTCGGACTAATTGGGGATCAATTCAGTCCAGGTTATCGATTTTATAAAATGCATTACCCATAGCTAAGAACAAAACAAAAACACAATAAATAGTATACTTAAGAAAACTCAGGGCTAAGGTAACCTGTAATCTTTTTCACTGTATTTAAACAATGACTTTACACATTGTGTTTTTGTCGCTGAATATCACAAATTCTGAAGGAATATAAAAAGGAAAGTTTACGCCTGTACAAACTACACAATTTATAGAAAATGACTTCCCATGATAATATATATATATATATATGGATATTTAATTATATATGTTAACATAATGTGTAAACATACCACACCTCGGGAACATTGCCTGGTGAAAATGTCTCCGTAGAAACAGTTGCACGCGCTGTCATCCAGTCAACTCCGTTCTCTACTAGACCACCGAGTGTACTGAGCGGATTTGATCATGGCTCGAGAGGGTGTGCAAGTCAAATTCCAGGTGACTACGTGCTCTACTAAACGTCCGACTCCCCTTCCCCCTTGCCCCTTGTTCGTCAGTTCAACTTGTATAAAACGCCTGGGTCCGCCGGGAACAAACACTAACCCTAGGTGTGGGTTCTGTGGTGGTGACCACGAGAGGGGCGGGTGCCCGGAGGAGAGACGATCTCCCCCGAAGTGCCTGCAC
>CABEEJ010002638.1:87277-105069 GCA_901482245.1 Timema douglasi | reverse complement strand
AGGGTAGAGTGGGGGGGGGGCAGTAAGCGCCTAAAATGTGCAGCATGCGCACCATTCGCTGATCAAGTCATCTCGGTTGCACCCAGGAGTTGTCATCATTGAGACGTGTTCCAGTCAGACTGATCAGACATTTAGTTACAATTTTTAGTTTATATTGTTTCTACTATTTTAAATTTGAAAGCAGTGTATGGCTTAAATTCACAAATAAATTCCAGTCATTTCCAGCTTTTTGATTAAATTCCGTGTGATTTCCCGATTTTTTAGACACACCGAACCTCCCTGTATTTTCCAGGTGCGTGGCAACCCTGTGATTAGTCTGAAGTTTTACTGAAAACTAAACTGTTTTAACGAAGTAATTCAGGAGAGTGATTGTTTTTACCGTTTGGTAAAGTGCTAGGTTTACTGTGTTAGGCTGTGTGTTTGTTTTATAGAGGATGTGTTATGAATTTTAAGATTCTCCCTCATGTCAAGTCATGTTGAGATTTTGTCCACGAATCTCAAAATTGTACCGTGTATTTTACAAAAATAGTGGTTTTTTTTAAACATCAAGATCCTCTCTGCAATTTACCTTACTCTATCTAACTCGAGGTGATTAAATGGCGAAAAAAGATTTTTTGTTGTGTTTTTACACTTGCAAGATATTTTTAAATTTTAAAATCTAACAGAGATCAAAAGTTTGAAGATATTCTAAATTAGTATATCCACGGGACGAAAAAGACGTTCCTAATTAAAAACCTGTCACTCTTCAGCTCACAAGTTTTGATCAAATAATAGGTGGTATTAGTCTTGCAAATGGCTCTAAGACTAAATATATTTTGTTTGTAGTTTAGTCAATTATTTGTTTGCAAATACATTTTATTATGCCATAAATAGAAATTATGATCATGCAGAAATGTATCTAAACATGTTATATCAAAATGTAACGTATAGCACATAAAAAATTATGTTTATATATTATGATATATAATTAGAGGCATGCAAAAGGGGAGGTTATTTTTTGGGTAAAAGTGGTGTTATTTTTTTCAAAAAGTTATACAATTTTAAGCTGAAAGTGATATTTAGGTAGATACAAGTCAAACTAGTAGTTACTAAAAAAAGGGCCTAAGTCCGGAATAATATAGCACCATTTATACAGCAACATTAGGTTAATAGCACGCAATGAAACTGTTTAATTGTATTTTCATACAATGTATCAATGGTACCACTAGGACTCGAGTTGGTGCTACGGTTATCTGGTCTTGTTCCAAAATATAAACTATTATTACAGTGTTAACTATAGTAGCAACTATTAAATAACTATAATAAAATGATGATTAATATTCGTGGGAAATTAATTCAATTCAATTATGTTTTAATTTACACCCTTAAAGGTGACCTGGCGGTCTAGGGGCAAGGTGTTGGAACTTCTGTGCTGAGGGTCCGGGGCACAGATTTATCTGATTGCCAAACCCGTCCTTCACCTCTGACTTGTGTATTAATCACAACTTGTGAATGTTTAGAATGCCAGGCCTCCACCGTGGTTCGGATCTCACGTTAAACTGTAGGTCCTCCATTTCATCTCACAATCACCCTAACCATTACACATTAGCGTAAGTGCGTATAACCCGAACGGGTAGTAAGATGCAGTACATACACTGAATAAAAGTCAGGCCGATAAACTTGCCACAATTATTTTAGTATATTCTATTTCAACCCCCCCCCCTCCCCGTACCCTCCCCATCTTCCCAGCCCTTAGTACACAACATTTTGCGCATTCAAGTAATTCATTTGTTTCAATAAATAAATACCCCCCTACTCACCATCACTGTAGGGTTAAAAAGTTGATTAAAACCGTTTCACAGATTGAATGTGACCCGTTATTATTTATTTACCCCCCTCCGGCCCTTATGCCACGCGTTTCAACGCCGATTTTCATCCCCCGAACTCGTTCGCAACTGTAGTTATGACCAAACCCCTTTACTATTAAACAGACGCGTTTTTGGATTGGTCCGATATTACCCCCTTTTAGCCACTCACGCTACAGAAGTGTGAGAGATAGAGAGCCCATATTAAAATATTCATGTTCCCAAACTCTATTGGACATGGCACTGCTCATTGTCCGTGGCTTGTATCCATATTTTCATCATCGGGTCGTGTCATTAACGATTCACAAAGAGCATGGAAAGGGTAGTTTGTTAGCCACACCTATGATAATCCAGGCGAGATTAAGGGTCCAGCCTCGTTTTTTTTATGGGCCGGTAGGAAGTCCAGTCTTAATTTGTTTCGGTGCAGAAGAGGCTTAAAACTCTAGGGTCCACGCCCTCGTTCCTCTTGAGAACGCCGCTACAACGTCACTAAAGGATCTGTGAATAATCCAAGCTCTCGACTAGCCCAACTGTTCCCCAGGGATCCTGTTGTTTCACCCCCTCACCCCCCTACTGGTCGGACTGCTACATAAACCNCTGGCTCTAGCACGTTCAAACACCTCCAATTACTTTAATGGTCATGGCTGGGCTTCAACTAGCTTTTCTCTGTTTACCTTCGTCTCTTTGTCGAGGGATTTAAACTTTATTTTTCTTTTGTATTAGCCGTGTGGGCTTTCAATATTATTGTTGCACGATCGTTCTTGTTGAACATTTACATGTAATGATGCACAAAGGAAATACAATTAATACATTCCCCACACCCTCCTCATATCGTGTAAAAAAAAAGCTGTGAACTGAAAAATTTGATTCGATATTGATCCATAAAATTGTTATTGAATTCGTGAATTGTATTATATTTAGCACCGCTCTTACGTTAATGTGTAATGGTAGGGGGATTGTGAGATGAAATGGAGGACCTACAGTTTAACGTGTGAATCCGAACCACGGTGGAGGCCTGGCATTACCCACATTCACAAGATGTCTTGTCAGAGGTGAAGGAAGGGTTTGGTAATCAGATAGCTCTGTGCCGGGTTCGAGGATTGAACCCCGGACTACTAGCACAGAAGTCCGACTGCTTACCCCTAGAAAACATGTCACCTACTCGTGAAGTGTAGTAGTCCTTGTCGGGGCTTATGAACGTAGATGGAATTTGTTTGTTTTTTTATCAATGTAGCTTATTACATGCTCAGGCTATACACATACAGTAGCCCCATGGCTTCTTTGGTGCTGACTGACAGCTCACAGCTGACAACTGACAGATTTAAAAAGTTACCAGACCAAATTATGTATCCCTACGCCGAACCATATGATCTGCAAAAACTTGTGTTTAGCAGCTGTCACTTTTGACAGTCAAAACTTAGGTCTATACCTAAATATTGACTGTCAGAAGTCAGCTGTGAGCTGTCAGTCAGCACCAAAGAAGCCACGGGGCTACTGTACATATCTTATGAGACTAATTACTCTAATGGCGTAGGGATGAGGAAGGAAGCAGTTTAGAGGCATTTGAGTAGAAGGCGAGTGGGAGACCATTTATTTGAGGAAAACCACCCTCAGTAGACTTAACCAAGATTCGAGCCCCGATCTCCCCGTCGTCAGCAACCCAGTCATACACGAAAATAACACCTTAGACCATTCGCCAGCTAAAGTAGATTTTAGGTGGACTAGGCACTGGTAACCTAACCTAACATAACCTAACATAACATAACCTAGTCTTGCTCTCCCTCCCCTTATTATATAATTTTAACTCGTACATACTATGCGATCCGACACCTTAGCTCATTTGGTAGCGTGTCTGTCTACTGAGACAAGGGTCCCAGATTCGATTTCCGGCATTGACTGAAAAATTTATAATTCGTGAAATTTGAGTGTACCCTTTCACAGTGATGACTTAACGGTCTGAGACTGGATGTTGTGCCTGTCCTATTCTAAGTTATATTATAAGGATACTTCAGGCCTACGTTCAGCTAGATGACTTATACCGACCTGAAGTCTGGTGGCAATGAATGGTATTAATCTCCAATCAAAATCATACGATGAAATGACCAATCCACTTGTTTACAATTCCTTCCAGTCGAATAGATCCATCAAGTTCTCACATAAAAAGTGGTTAATACACTACTGACCGGGTTTATTTGACTGCCACTTTTTCGTGAGGGGCTATGTTATTATTTTAAGTGTCAATTCGTGATTGGATGTTCTTAGTTTAAAAAAATTAGAATAGAATAGCGCTTTTGATCTATAAAGGTGATTTTTGGTGAAATTGTTGGTTTTAGGACAAACCTACTAACGCCAATATATATTTTTTTATTTGTTATATCATGATACAGGTGTCACAAATAACACAGACCTCGAAATATTGTGCTCTTGGACCAGTTTGATTTAGGAAACTCCGTATTTATATATTTCATTGCTATTTTGGCACACTCAAATAGACGCAAAAAACAAATACAACTGAATGTCAAGGTTTGATAATGTTAAATAAATAGACAATTAAAATAATCATATATGGAAACATATTATGCTTACTCATGCAGTTTTGAATTATAATGTTACCCATGATCGTTTCCAGTGTATATTACGTTTCTTATATAAATTAAATTGTTAATTTAATTATATTATTCGATAGGTCTATTTTTAATTCCTCAACGCATGAAAGGTTATGTTTAGCTAGGCTGTATTAGAACCATTATATATAAAATCAAAGGTTTGAAAGTTAGCTTTGTATCCAATAATTATTTTTAATATTTTTGTTGATATAGGCCTATTTCTGACGCCATTTAACGCGCGGTCGGGGAAGTACGGATTTCCGTTTTAGTTTTGGTGAGTTATTTTATAATACTACATCATTTGTTGATTTTATATCTCTCTTCAAACAAGACAAAAAGATGATTCTTGTGTTTCTTATAGAAGGTTCGGGCTTCAAAAAAACACCTAGTGGGGTTGTTGTAGAGTTTATTGCTTGTTTTTAAAAACAAATAATTTTTGGAATATAGATTGAAGTGAAAAATATAACCTACAGTTATCCTTTGATCCTTAGGGAGGTACTTTTTTCCCCCTTTTTTTTCTCTTAAACGTTCCACCATCTTTTTACTTTCTCTCGACAACTCGGAGAGAAAGTATTGTTAACATAAAAAAATTCGAACTCGAGATTTTGATAAATGTCGACATTTCATGACCACCTAAAACAAAACAAAAAAGTAGTTTTCATAATGCTGTCTATTTATCTGTCTGTCTATATCTCAGGCTAGAGCCAAAACTATTTTACAGATTGGACTAAAACTTGGTATCTGGGGTGTACAAAAAGTCCCCCTTGAGGGATTTTTGGAATTAGACGTCTAACTCTAAATTTAAGAGTAGTTTACTGAAGGGTAAAAAGAGGAGGGAAAAATCTATTTTCTTGAAACTCACTCTAATGTTTTTAACTAAGTGTTATATCTAGTCTGTGCGATGTGACGTAACATTTAGTTCACTAAGTAGAATATTTGGTTTTGGAGAAAAGAAAGCTTTGAGTGTATGATATCATGTACCATCACTACGGAATGAGCTAAGGCGTTACTTTCCTAATAGACTGGACTAACAAGGACGGAGAGATCAGAGTTTAAATCCAGTCGGGTGTACTTAGATTGTTTTTTGTTGTTCAATAAAACGGTTTCCCACCACCACCTTCCCATAAATGCGGTTATATTTCCTCTAAATTCAACCTTTCTCATTCCTAACACACTAACGTAGCTAGTAGACTAACATTATGAAAATACCCCAACGAGTAGTGAGATGGGGTGACAAAAATATATATAGTCAATTTTTATGGAGAGGGCCTATTTGAAATTTAGAAAAGTTATTATATTTACTTTAATGTTTTCATCCATCAAGTCATATTATCGACAGCTATCAATTCCATATATAATATTATCAATACCTACCTATGAAATATTACAAATGGAAAGCAAAAACTATCAACTTTGACCGCAAACAAAATGTGGCTTTTTCAAAACTCCCTTCCTACTGCATTATGTTTTGGGGCTACACGCGTTTTGGGAATACGCCGCGTGTTGGGGCTACACCACGTGTCGGGAATCACCCAAGTTCTGGGTCCACACCATGATTTGGGACTACCCCATTTTTTAGGTATAAACCACGTTTTGGGGCTACAGTCTTTCAAAATGTGCTCTGAAAATAGGTTTGTGAATAAGAAACCCAGATTCAGATAAAGCTCCGTCAGTTTACTGGCCTGCTTTTAGCGAGGAAATAGGAGAGAGAGATGGAGTGTGTGAGGATAGGGTGAGTTCTAGGGAGGGTTGGAAGGTAAAGAAGAAGAAGAAGAAGAAGGATGGGAATAGGATCCCTCCACCCACCCTCATCACTCCTCTAACCCTCTCTTTGCCTCGAGCGAGCGGGACTCAGACGCCCGCTAAAAGCTTCTAGCGCCGCGTCGTGGGGTAGGATCGATTTCCCACAGCCTCTTGGAAGTTGTAGCCCCCCCTCCCCCCCCCCTTCCTTAACCCGGCAGAGACGCGGTTCAAGTATTCCTCGCCGAGGAGTGGATGTGTTGGTGGTGGTCTCAGGGCTCGGGAAGGGGACTGGATATCTACAGCCACCCAACGCGTACTCCTGAAGGGAAGCGTGCCAAACGAAACACGGCCGCCGTTACAAGTTCAATTGTTCTATATATGTATGCACATATATCCCCTTGGGAGTCTACATAGGTGGGCAAGTGTGTGAAGGCGTCGACCTTGTCTGCTCTTGGTTATCCGGCGATGGATGAGCTGGAGTTTCGACTCCTGGTGAGGTCTACTGAGGGTATTTTATTCCCCACGTAAACACGAGTACATTTCATTTTAATTATATTTTCCTAGGCCCAAATTGATGGGTGAATGGTCCAAGGCACTGCCAGGTGCTCAAACCGGCCGCGGCATCAGGGGTGAAACGCCCCCCCCCCCCTCTTCTCTTTGTAATATTCAACTTAAGTGGTGGCGAAACCTTATTTCTTTAGGGGGAAATTAGCCCACAAAAAGTATCTGAGGGGCTTATGGACCCTTCCTCATCAAATGTCTAGACGTGTTTAATTTTTTGTAGTGGCCCTTTCACCTAGACAGTTTGAAATTAGAACCCATAAAACCTAGAATTAGATGCTTATTATATAAGTTGTTTTAAATCGTCTTCCTCGGGAAATTTTTAAAAATTGGGTGACTATGAGATATTTGGAGTGTCTTCGACTGGAAAATCTTTTGAAAATTAAATGTCTATTGAAACTAATTAGAGTGGGCCTCTCCCTGATGAATGCTATTGGAAGATACATTGAATAATCTTCCTCTAGGAATTTTTGATTTGGTATCTCTAGAATATATTTAGAGTGGTCTTCTCCCAACAAATTTTTGAAACTCTGATATATCTAGAAGTTATTTAGAGTTTGATATAAAGCCATTTTTTCAGCTTCACGTTCGACAACATCAGAGGAGATAAATCTAAAAGAGGCAAGTATATTCTAGGGGAGGGAAGTATATTCTAGGGGAGGGAAGAGTTTATTCCAGTCGGGGTTGGGGAGGGCAAGTTATTTCCAAAAGGGATATCTACCAACCTCTCTCTACACCAATTCTTGACTTTAATTTATTGTTTTTTTTAAACTTTGTTATCACTTTTACAAAAGAAAAGCTGTGCACACAAATTAATCCGTGTCTAAACTGAACACTGAAATGTTACGCAAATAATGACTTACTTAAATTTAATTTTATTTACTTCCAGTCTCGTTTTGTTTGCCGAATTTAGTTTCAGTAGGCTACATAAATAATAATCACCTTGAAACTTTCAAGCACTTCGAAATGAAAGCAAAGACTGAACTGAACCAATTATTTAATTTGGAACAAGAAGTTCCTTTTGAGGAAATCTCATCTGGAGGGTTGGGAATTCACTGAACTTTAGTATGAATAGGCATGTTATTGCTTGTCATTCGTATTTTTACTATATTCTACATTTTTTTTAAGCTTGTGGATCTGGTACCCCCAGCCCCCCTCCCCGCCATGGTGGGTCTGGTCATCAATCTTGCAAGATTGGGGTTCAAATTCCTGTCTGCTGTAGGCTACTAAGGGGAGGGGGGGTTCCTAAATAGTTTCCCACTCTCCTGCCACGCAAATACGGATATATTTTACCTAAATTATCTTAACCTTCAAAACCACTAAAGCCACCCTTAATCCTGTTAGAATGATCTGTTGTGACACGTTAAAACATGTGTTATTCCAAAATGATCAGATACGGCTGATTCCAGGCCCAGAGCTTTCAACTTCCATTAAGGCTCTTGGTCTTGTCGAGTTCAAGTCTAAAACCTATTTTGTGGGATGGTGGGCGGGAGGTTGAAAGGCGTGACTTCACAACCGACCAAAGTATCCTTCCGCACCAACAAGAATAAATGAATCACGGAAAACGTAAATGTCACTAGCTACCAGACATGTCTTGCGGGAAAATCACACGTTTGGAAATATAAGTTTTCTCGAGAACGAGTGAAATGTTTATGTTAATATTTTCAACACCTCTTCTAAAATAATGTATCGATGTTTATTAATTGTTACATTTTCTTATTTTGTTTTATGCATCCGGCAGTTTTCTACTGAAAAAGTCAGTTATTGATATTTGATCACTGTTAAAACTATAGAGGAGGTGTTTATATAAAAAGTGTAACTTAATCAACACGCCTTTATTCTTGAACAGACCGTTTCCGGAAAGAAAATTACAAAACAATAGAAATTCTTGAAGATAACCGTTTGTTCCCATGGCTCTGCATTTCCACGCCTAATAAAAAGGGCCTATTGCCTTAATGCTTAATGATATTGCGATGCTTTCTTCCATGACTTTAGTTGGATCTGTTTCTAAGCATTAAATTTTATCTCGGAACTGAAATACTTCCTATGTAACTTCATCAAAAATTAGTTAATTCTAACATGTTGATACATTTCACCTCAATTTTGGCATGTTCTATATTTTGAAATAACAAATCTATTCTTAAATAACGAGGGATTTCCGGACATCCTTGTCGATTCTCAGCATTACAATAGGCATTACACCCTTTAAACACTTAATATAATACAGTAGTAAGAGGCCTACGACATTATTTTTTTACTAATGAGTTTACTTTAAAGGCGGGATCTTATTTGTCATTTTTTCGGTTATCTGTCTGTGACGTAGGAGATAGCAAATCTCAGAATCACACTTCATATTTGACCGATATTTGCAAAGACCAAGGTGTGAAAAATGTCACCCACTTTTCTTAACTGATTGCACCAAAAAACACGACAATTTCATGTTTACTTAATCAACGCTATGGACTAATTGTATCCAGGACATATAAATTGAAAACCAAATGTTTACAAATCTATTAAAGTGACTTAAATGTTAACTACAGTGGTGGTTGAATGGTCTAAGGCGTTATTCTCAAGATATAATGGACTGCCAGAAGCTTCATCTTCAGCTAGGACATTCGGGTTTTCAAGACAAAAGGTTATGGAATTTTTTGATCCCTTCACTGATATTATTGAAATAAATAAAATATATACCCAAATATTTAATTTGGATGAAACAGGTCTATCCACTGTCCAAAACCCACAGAAAAGCTTAACAAAAAAGGTAAGCATCAAATTGGATCGATATAAGTGGAGAAAGAGGCACTAACACTATATGTGTGTGCTGTATGAATGCTATTGGTATGTTTATGCATGTAACCCCCTTCCCCTTTCCCCATCATGTTGATTTTTAAAAGACTGCATTTTAAAGATGAGCTCATGACGAGTGCAGATGCCTCTTCTGGAACTCTTTTTTTCATGCTCTGAAAGTGGTTGAATCAAGAGGAAATGGTTAGTTATGGGGCCTAGAAATTTCATTGCAACAGTGAAACTCAACTTAAATGAAAAGTTGTTGATTCTTGATTATCATTACTCTCACAAATAACCTGAAAGCGATAACAGTAGCTCGGTAAAATATAATTTATCATGCTGATCTTGCCAGCTCACTCAAGACATTGTTTGCAACCATGTGACGTGTCATTCTAGCTAGGGATGTTAAAAAAGTATAGATACTTTCCTTTCGGTACTAGTATTTTCTTACTAGATACTTTTTTTTCGAATCTTTTACTTATATTAGTACTCACACTCTGGTATCGAAAGAAATAACTTTTTTGCTATCTTCACTCATGCTGGGATTAAATGTTTACTATGGTGGACTGTGGAGGAAGAATAAATGGCACGTATGGACATCACAAACGAAACCCAAGAAGCTTTTGTAGAGTTCAATGAATTCATTCAACTCAAGGAGTCAAGAGTACCTCAAGCAGACGAAGCATAAAAGTGTATTTGCGTTGCTTAAGCAGATGAAGCAGGGCAGGGCGTCCATTCTTCTTTTGTTTTAAATAGCTAGTAATCTATCTTTATACAGTATACAAACAACGAATGTAGTTTAAAAAATGTCACCTCCCAGAAGTGAGCTATGGAAGATTTTTAAGGTTGGATAGCAAAAAAGGGCAAACTGTTAAAAAAAATTATACCAATACTTTTGATACAAGTACGGCATTGATATTTTTCTTTCAATACTTTTAATTAGTACAGTATCGATACTTTTTTTTTCCATACCACATTCCTACTGCTACCGTAGCAAATGCCATTACTGGATTTGATAAAACAGTGATTGGACCCGAGTCCGTAGCCAGCCAATGATTTAAGGGGGGGTTTGGTGGGCACATCCCCTATTACTGGAGGCTAGCATGGATTCTAAATTATGAATAGTTCTAGAAGCTATATGAAGTATTTTTATGGTAACATAATCCCCTAACTGCCATAGACTAGGAAAAATTATAAATATTAAATACCTCTAGAAGCTCTGAAGTGCTTTTTATGGTAACACAACCCCCAGATTTGTACTTTTACCTTAATTTTGATACTCTTTGAACCATAAATAAAGCCTTATATATTTTGTTCATAAAATTTTGGAGGAGAGGGCGGGGGAGGTTGAATCCCCAAAACCCACTGACTATGGCCTTGATTGGACCACTTCCAGGAATCCGAATTTTCTCCACTGACAGTTGTTAGCACTGGTCAACAAATATTTTGGCCTAAGGCAACTCAAGGGTGATTTATACGTGTTATTTTCCCGCTGATTTCAAAACTGGTTTCAGAATTGTTCTTTCCCTTATAGTTTTAAAGTTACGCCCTCTTTAAGACTATACAGTGTGTAAGTAAAGTCTCTCTCCAGTGAAGTGGGTGAAGTGGCTAGCAATCGCAGTTAAGTTGGCATAACAGACTCCTTTCTTTGCGAAAAAACCTTCAAACCTCTCTTCTTTTCAACCTTATGCTGTTCAAGGTCGTGCTAGTTAGTAATGTGACATATGACATACTTTGGACATGATGAATAAGACGTTTGCTTACTTACAGTCTCAGTCAGCATTCCTGGCCAATTAGTGGTCAGAGTTCGTTCTGTGAGCATCTGATGCTGTGTCTTTCTCTGTCATAAGTTGCTATTAATGCAATTCAGTGTATGTATTTTTATAGTGTTTATGTAGCTTAGTATACATTTTATAGTGTTTAGAACACCAAGTGGTACAATACCTAAAAATTGTATTAACATCCGGACTCTTTTTGCTACATTTGTGGTTAGGTAACATTTAAAAATAGCAAACGTAGTTTTACTCCGCTCATTAAGAAGTGCTATAAGCTTTATTTTGGTTGCAATATTGGTGACCAAGATAAAAATTGGACCCCTCATTTTGTTGTCACTTGTGTCAGACTCCTCACGAGTTGGTCAAAGAGTTCTCAGCACATGCATTTTGGTGTTCCAATGATTTGGCAGGAACCAAAATATCACTCTACAGATTGTTACTTTTGTCTTATAAACATTTCAGGCATCAATTCTAAATCAAAACACACCGTGACATACCCTAATTTATCATCTGCCATGAGTCCTGTGCTTCATAGTGAAGAATTGCCGGTGCCAAAGCCTCCAAAAAATGTCATACTTAATGATGATGGACAAGATGAAGAAGAGATGAATGAGGAACATGGTAATGATGATGATGTAAGGTTTGATCCCACATTTGAAGCTTCATATTCATATTCTGAACCACGTTTACTTTTCAAGGAGATCTCAATGACCTTGGCCGAGATTTGAATCTATCTAAAAGACAAGCTGGACTTTTAGGATTCGGATTGAAAGGCGGAATCTCCTGCACAAAGAAACAAAAGTATGTATTTTTAGAGATAGGCTGAGTGACTTTAATTATTTATTTTACTTCGAAGATCATCTTGTTTTTGTAATGGTGTTTATTCTGTTACGGAAGCACTTGGTCACGAGTACAAAACAAAGGAGAGGCGTTTATTTATTGATACTTGTAAAGCTAGCTTTTCCATTTTGGAAATAAGTTTTCATCAATGCCACTTGCTCATGCTGCTAATATGAAAGAAGCATATGTTGGCATGAAACTTCTTCTGGAAAAAATCAAGTATGATGAATACAAATAGAATCTCTGTGGTGACTTGAAAGTCATTGCTCTTTTGTTTGGAATAACATTTTATTTCACGAAGTGCTGCTGTTTTCTTTGTGAGTGGGATAGCAAAGACCAGCAAAATCACTACAGCCAGAAACAGTGGCCAAAGCGTACATCAGCAACACCAGGAAATAAGAATGTTGTCAATACACCACTTGTCTATCCAAAAAAAAATTGTATTTACCTCCACTCCATATGAAGCTGGTTCTTATGAAAAACTTTGTTAAAGTAATGGATCGAGGTGGGCTTGGATTTACATACTTACGACAAATATTTCCAAAGATCAGTGATGCGAAGATCAAAGAGGGGATTTTTGTAGGACCTCAAATAAGATAAATGTTAAAGATGATAACTTCTATGGCCAGTTGAACCCGGTTGAAAAGGCTGCGTGGGATTCTTTCAAGAGTATATGCTGGAACTTATTATGGAAAACGTAAGAAAGACAACTACAAAGAAATAGTGAATGATTCGTTAAACTCTTACAAGATCATGGGGTGTAACATGTCTTCGGAAATACATTTCTTAGATTCGCACCTGGATTTCTCCCCAGAAAATCTTGGAGCAGTCATTGACGAACATGGCGAACGGTTTCATCAAGATATTTCTGGAATGGAAAAACGTTAGCAGAGCAAGTGGAGTCCAAATATGCTTGCTGACTATTGTTGGACCCTTAAGAAGGATGTTCCAGTCGCAAAATACAGCAGAAAATCCTACACTTCTACTTTTAGGTGAGATAAGTCCTTTCCTATGTTTATATTTTGATAAACGTAACACTGTAAAATTTAAATGGGTATTAATCAAAATTCTTACGCGATAGAAAAATTCTAAAGATAAATTCGGATTAAACACCACCTATTTTCGCATTTGAGACAAAAAAAAGTATATTTTTTGTTACCCAGTGTAATCTTAAGCATCCAGATAATACACAGGGTTTTCTAGCCATCATGAGACTTGACAGCTCACCTAGAAATTCGAAACTATAAACTTGGATTACGTGCCTGAATCTTGTGCAAGCTTCTGGTTTACAGACCCCCGCGGTTTCAGTTAAATATTTATTTTTAAAATCGGGAATGGGGAAATATTTACATCCATTACTGTTTCCAGCCTGTTGTCAAGGTCAGTTTTTTATCCAAGCTGTATTATTTCCACTCGCGGCTTGCTAGGCCTGTCGTAGCTTCATATGTCTTAAAATATAACTTAAAAATAGGACGGGCACAACATCCAGTCCCCGGTCGTTAATTTATCACTGCGAAAGGGTAAACCCATATTTCCATCAATTATAAATGTTTAGCCATGCCGGGAATCGAGCCCGTGACCCTTAACTAAGTAGGCAGACACGCTACCGACTGAGCTAAGGTGTCGGACAGGGACTTGGGAAATTGCTATTAGAAAATGCATAGAACCAATAATGCACCTGTTACAGTTTGTTCATGTGGTGAAGTGCTATGTTGTTGTTTTTCTTGTGTGTCTCTTTAATGTCTCGTTTTTATTTTCACTTAACTCACTAATTATAATTTAGGTAAAAGAGCGAAAAGTATATGCAATGCAACTGTACCATCGATTTGTTTGTGGTTGTATTTACCGTGCACTATCGGTACAAACTGATTATATAAACACATAATATCAAGAGCAACCGCTAATTCATAACTGTAAACGGGGAATCCCGCATTTCATTAGTGATAGATTTTTATGTCATACCGTGAATTGAACCCGAAACCCTTAGTTGGTAGCCAGACACGCTACTGAGCTTGACGCTTCGTACCGGATGAAAATAGGCCTGTTGTTTTCTCAAAGGGTTCGAGCCGTCAGCCGCACTCGAGAATGTTCTATCAAAACTGTTTGAAGAAGAGCTCATACTACCCCACCCCTCCCTCTATTACTCAACCTTTTCGCCTCCATTTCTAGCCATAAACAGCTTAGATTCGCCCAAGAACTGAAGAAGCAGTCTCAAAAATTAATAGATCTATTTTTATTTTGCTTTCCCTCACCCCTCACCCCTCGTTATGACGGCTTGACCGGTCTAATATTGACAGGAGGGCTAACTCGGTGTGATTTGGCGCGCACGATTTCTTCTTCCCCTTTTATGTCCCCCTTTCGTAGTGGCAGATTCCCCCTCCCTCCTCCTTCGGACCACTCACTCGCTCACTCACTTGCGCGAGTGTTAGTGGGAACTAGGCACATGTGGTGTAAAGCCCCCCCTCCCCCAAGCTTTCCCCCCTTTTTTCCCCGCCACCTTCGACACTTCCCACACTACCGTATGAAGAGATTTACATTGTTCACTTTGATGTGTGCGTGAAGCGTAAATCTAAACATAAGATTCTCATAGCACAATCTGATTAAAATAAGATGGAACCTTTTTTGACAGTTTTATATATTTTCACCACTTTTCACTAAAAAAAAATCTTAGTTTTTTTCAGGAAATTTTTTGTTTTGTAAAATTTTCAACTAGGTATTTATTTCTTGGCTGTAAAAAATATCCAAAATTTAAATGAATTCAAATAAAGCAAATGATATCGATTCTAAGTCTCTCTTCACACTCACGTGAGGACTGCAGCGCTCGGTGGCTGGATGTGTCACTACTCACTAACGTAAGAGTCTGGTGTAGCCTGGTTACGCTAGTTAGTGATTATTTTAATAAAAGTCTGTACGAATACATCCACTTCTTCTGGCGTTTAACATTTAGAACATTTTACCGACAAATTTTAATCTCTTTAATTGCCGTTGATTGTTTCGATTTTATTGTCAGTTTAACATCAATAAGATAATTTAACTAAAACAATTTTAAAGCTGGTGACCTGGCGGTCTAGGGGTAAGGTGTCAGACTTCTATGCTGGCGGCCGGGGTTCAATCCCAGGTCCCGGCAAAGATTTATCTGATTACCAAACCCTTCCTTCACCTCTGACAAGACATCTTGTGAATGTGAGGAATGCCAAACCTCCACCGTGGTTCGGATTCCACGTTAAACTGTAGGTCCTCCATTTCATCTCACAATCACCCTACCATCACACATTAGCGTAAGTGCGTATAACCCGAACGGGTAGTAAGACGCGGTGATCATAATAATAATAATAATAATTTTAAAGCTGGGTTAAATATTGTTTGCCTCTTTTATTCCTCCCCTCATCACAAACCAACTGATTGACTGAAGGTTATATATACACACACACACACACACACACATAACGCGCTCTAGGTACAGCCTCTACCAAACTAACCCCTCACCTACTTTTTTTTATCACCGTATCTCAATACCTGTTCAGGCTATACGCATAGAGGTGATAGTTACTATAATGGGATTAGGATGAGGAAGAAGGTATTCTAATGGTAATATACCCGCATTTGGGTGGAAGGAGACTGGAAAATCGTTTTTGATAAACCAACCTCAGTAGACCCAACTAAAATTTGAACCCCGGCCTCTCCGTCATCAGCAGGCCAGTCTAACATGGGATTGACGCATATTGACTATTATTATTATTATCACCGCGTCTTACTACCCGTTCAGGTTGTACGCACTTATGCTAATGTGTGATGGTAGGGTGATTGTGAGATGAAATGGAGGACCTACAGTTTAACGTGGAATCCGAACCACGGTGGAGGCCTGGCATTCCACACATTCACAAGATGTCTTGTCAGAGGTGAAGGAAGGGTTTGGTAATCAGATAAATCTGTGCTGGGACCGAGGATTGAACCCTGGACCCCCAGCACAGAAGTCCGACACCTTACCCCTAGACCACCAGGTTACCTCATATTGACTATTAACCACTTTAGTGTGGTAGGGTTAAGGAGTGTAGAATTAAGAGGAAATGTATCAGCAATTGCTTGGAAGGAGAATGTAAAACTATTCAGGAAAAAATACATCCTCAAAATACCAGACCAAGATTCAAACCCCAATCTCTCAGTAATTGAAAATCCAGTCTATTGTGAGAGCGACGCCTTAAAACCATTTGGCCACCGACCGTTTATCAACGTTACTAAAACAATTTTCACCTATCCTGTGCGAAGCTTCGAAATTTTTAATCTGTATCTGAATAAGTGAATTCTAGGATTCTTAATAGATTCGAAATATTGAATGGCTTAGACATAATATGAAAGATTCTAATCGGTCGGATTCGAAACTTCAAATTTAAATATATCCTGGAATCAGTGAGTTTAATTTGAAACTCGAATCTAAGTTACAAGCTTTTGAATATTTTAAATTTTTAAGAAGTTGGTATGGATTCGTTATTCGACTCGACCATAGACAATTGTGAACCACGTAATTTACATAATTTATTACTTATTTAAAAACTAGTACCTGAACATAATTCAATATAATTTATTATTTAAACTTATAGCTTATTATATTCCGATTTTATAACATTTAATTATAAATATATTCCGTGCAGATTTGATTCGAGTCCGTTAAAAAAAGATTTGGACTCGATTCGAAATTGAAAATCTTAGATTTGCATAAGTTCAGTTTTCATATATTCATACGTTTAGTCATGGATATGCAATTGGTCCTTCCTTCTTAACGGGATCTTACTATATCCGTAACACTCCTTCATCCAGTTACCCAACAACTTTTCGAATTTTCCATCCCTGTTTAACCTCCCCAAGCCTTGTTATTTCCGGCTACTGTCATTACCAATTCATATTCATATTCTTTTTATTTTTATTATTATTTATTATAATATTAATATATTTTGAAAGGCGATTATTTTTTTCTAATTTTACCACATTCCTTTTATTATTTTGTGTATCTTGTCTTACTACCCGTCCGGGCTAAGCACGTGTTTACACAAATGAGACAGAGAGTAGGAAGGTAAGATGGAGAGGATATGTACCCGAATTCACGTGTGTGTATAGATTATAAGAAAACATCCCAGAAAATCATAGCCTGGATTCAAGTCTCGATAAACTACCAGATACCAGTCAACCAGACAGTACGAGAGTGACGCCTTGGGCTGCGTACTCTGCAGTGCAGGCCACAAGGTTTATTGATGTGTTAGTTAACTGGGGTGGTATATGAGGAAGGTATTTAAAATGAAATGGACTCGCATAATATTAATGTAAAGTGAGGATGAAGAAATCACAGAAATTATTAGTCAGCGAATTAGGAAAATCTCATCCCACCACCTTCAACATCACCTATTTACTTACTCTCTGGCACTACGGGCTTGAAACCTTGTTACCACACTTACAAAAAAAGCCACTTATCCCTATCTTGAGGTAATTATATCTCTTCCACCTCATTACAATCTATCCCTATCGTGAGATAGTTCTATTCAGTCCACCTCATTACACCTTATTCCTATATTGAGCTATTTCTATCCAGTCCACCTCATTACAACTTATCCCTATCTTGAGATAGTTCTATCCAGTCCACCTCA
>CABEEJ010002638.1:71304-85579 GCA_901482245.1 Timema douglasi | reverse complement strand
GTCCACCTCATTACATCCTATTTTTATCTTGAGATAGTTCTATCCAGTCCACCTCACTACACCCTGTTCCTATCTTGAGACAGTTCTATCCAGTCCACCTCATTACACCCTATTTTTATCTTGAGATAGTTCTATCCAGTCCACCTCACTACACCCTGTTCCTATCTTGAGACAGTTCTATCCTGTCCACCTCATTACATCCTATTTTTGTCTTGAGATAGTTCTATCCAGTCCACCTCATTATACCCTATCTATTTCAGGTATATTCTAATGTTATCTCTCATCTGCCTCTAGGTCTTCCCCATGGTCTCTTACTAGGTTCACTAGTCAATAGTATTACTATCAATTAAATATAAGAAACCAAAAGATTTTAAAACCTGCCTTTTATTTAATCTTTATAAAATATAAAAAATATCTATTTTTGGAGATTAAGAAAATATATTCCTTGTGTTAAAATCAAATTAAAAATTTCATATTTTTTATTACTATGTTTTGACTAATTCTTCAAAATTTGTGTTACGTTTCCAAACAGTTTGTGAACCCAAGTATATTCATAGTGAAATAGTTTACCTTTTTTTACAAAACAAATCCACAATTCTTCACAGTCTAAATATAGACGTTGAAACAATATCATTTCCCCCATACTCTAGTTCGAAAAGTAAAGAAATAATTATTTTATTTTTTTACTTTCTTCCGGTTCTTCTTATTCGTCCTTCCTGTTATTCGCAGGAGCTTCTAATTAGTTTAAACTTATGAATGTTTGAACAGCGCAAAAAGTCTCCTCGCCATGCTCCTGACTCGATTTTTGACTTCTCAAGTTGGTCGCTTGGCTCAGTCTGTTTGTCTAAGACTACTTACTTCCCTCACTCTATCCCCCCTCCCCCTTGTTCCTCCTTATTTTCTCTTCCAGGTTTTTATTCTCTTGAACCTCAACTTTCCAGCTTTACCCTGAGTAAGCATATTAAAATAAAAAGGAAGAACGTTATTCTTGTTAGAAATACGAGTTTTATTTAAATAGTGAGTGCTATTATTTTTAGAAGGAAGATTTCAAGAAAACTGACGGATTTATTTTTTATAGTTGCACTTTTATTTTACAGATAGTAGCTAATGGGTTAGCGAGAATAAAACAAAATACAATTCGATTTCATTACACGTGTATCAAACATCTAGAAACGCTACTAGGTCAATTTCACGTATTCATAAGTCAAGTCATGTAGTATATTGCTTATCACTTTCGATTGATATGATAAATTTACTTATAAAAAATAATATAATTTATTTTTAATTTTTTTAGCACCGCCAATAGGGTTATACGTTTATGTACTAATTACGCTAGCGAGATAGGGATGAATAAGGTTGAATTTAGAGGAAGTGTATCAGCATTTGCGTGAAGATAGTGTGGGAAACAATTTTTGAAAAATCAACCTCAGTATACCGGACCAGAATTTAACCATTATCTCCCCTTCATCGACAATCTAGACTATTACGATAGCCATGCGGCCACCGAACAAGTGTTTTAGCACCGCATCTTACTACCCGTTCGAGTTAAATGCTTATGTATTGATTGCGATAATTGTTTTAGGGATTAGGAAGGTTATATTGAAGGAAGTGTGCCCACATTTGCGTGGAGGTAGAGTGAAAATCCGTTTAGGGAAAACCACCCTTAGTACATGCGACCGACATTCGATACTATTGCGAGATTAGCGCTTTAGACAATGTGGTCACTGAAGCAAGTAATAATATTGTTAAATATTATCAGTGTTGCGTCAGAAAAAAATCAAAGGATCTTTTTATGAAAATAGTACCAAGAGAAAACGGGAATTTATACCATGGAGCGTATGGATCAAGGCGTCAGTTTAATCTTGTCTGGTTTTCCTGGGTTCGAGTCCCAGCCAGGTATACTAAGATGCTGCCTATATATATTCGCCTGTCTCACTCCACGCCGATTAGAATACATTGTTTATACATTTTACCTACCTAGTCCTTGTTTCCATTAATGTAAGTAAATTTCATCCCACCTGACTTAGGCCTACACCTTAGACGTCTTGAGCACTGTTGTGGTGCGGGTTATGAGCAATAATATTGATTTTCATGCTCTAGGACCATCTTATTTTTATTTATTTGTGGCCAATATTGATAACATTTAACTCTACCGTTTGTGTTATTTTTATTGCTATTAAGAGCGTGCATCACATGTCAATAAACTCGGTGATACAGTCAGCTAGATATCGTAAATTTACACGAATACTATTGTACGATGTTTAAACCATAATGGAGATAAAGAGATGATAGAAGTTCCTGATACTGAACATTGTTGAAATATTAAATAGTATTTGAATAAAAACTGCATTGAAAAGGCTGTTTTTGACCATTTTATAATGGCTTCACAACTAAGCACTGTGCACTAATTTTCATTCTGTCATAATAGGGACATACTGTAGCTATTAACAAGAAACTTTGACGCTTTGTCATCCATCGTCACGAATGAACTGCACACCTTTCTGGCAGATATTAAGTCTTTTCCCTTTTATTCTCGTACCTCTCCCGCGAACACACACTCACACACACTCACACACACACACACACACACACACACACACGGATGCGGGCAAGGAGCTGAGTTGGGCCAGCTATGATGAACGCGTGAATAACAGGACCATCTCGGCTCCCAGCTCACGCGAGGTATGGAAGTTATTTAGGCCTATACATAGTTGGAAATGTTCAGGTTAGGTGAATTTATTTTATTTGACCATTTATAGAAATTAACCACAAGAGAAAATCAATATATAAAATATTGTTATGGTTTATATGACAGGATATAATAATTACATTATTATTTTATCTAATACCCAACTAAAAATCCCAAAATCCTTATATATTTGTATTATTTAAATGAGAGAAAGTATATAATAGGTAATTTATTTTGTGACTTTGGTATGAATATGTTGTTTTTTTATTGAGGTGTTTGATTTTTCAAATCTTTTAGCATAATTTTTATGACTAAGTTTGTTTTAATTTGAGAATTTTTAAGACCAAACTCGTGTTTTTTTTTAAACAAAACTTTAAACATTAGTCTACCATAATTTAGACACTCTTAGTATTGATAATATCTATCAAAAGTGACATCAGCAGATCACATGACTTGACGTATGAATACGTGAGAGTATCTCCTAGTATTATTTATGTCTGTTAAATTAGACCCTTGGTTAGAAAGTTGGGTTACATTTGTGCTCGATACGCTACTTAAGGCGAATATGGAGCGGACGCGAGTAAAGAAGTGTATTCAGGTTTTTTTTGTGTGAAACCTTTTTTGTCAAAATAAATAAAATATTTATAGTACAAATATATAGTTTAATTTCCTTTGCGTGTTGATATCAAAAGTTGTTGAATATCTGTCATGAGCATAGCAGCATTAAATGAGAAACCTTTAAATGAAAAGAATAAGTTGTCATTAAATTCTAGAACATTCTTGACATATATTTAAAAACTGGGCATATATATCACCAAGGGAAGAAACTTAAAATATATGTTCCTACTAGAGATATATATTTATTTTTTTTGCCAAAAAGGTGTTTTGCAATAAGAACTGCCTTTTCTCACGTTCCATACACCCCCCACCTTAAAAATAGACAAGTGCAGCCCCTAGAGTCGAATTGCCACAGTAAGAGAGTCTTAGAGCATTTATAAAACAAATACACGCGTTGTCATTCTCATCATCTACCAGTTTTCTGGTAACGTAGTAAAACAGGGGTTGTTCTTGATTGGGTATATTGGCGTGTAGTTTTATTTGCGTTTGGCCCCCTAGCACACATATATCACCTCTAGAGCCCCTTAGCCCACACCTATCTCTGCTCAAGCCCCCTAGTGCACACCTAGCTCCTCTAGAGCCTCTTAGCACAAACCTATCTCCTCTAGAGCCCCCTAGCACACATATATCTCTGCTCAAGACCCATAGTGCACACCTAACTCCTCTAGAGCCCCTTAGCACACACCTAACTCTTCTAGAGCCCCCTAGCACAAACCTATCTCTGCTCAAGCCCCCTAGTGCACACCTAACTCTTCTAGAGCCCCTAGTGCACACCTAACTCTTCTAGAGCCCCCTAGCACACACATATCTCTGCTCAAGCCCCCTAGTGCACACCTAACTCTTCTAGAGCCCCCTAGCTAAAGCCCCCTAGCACACACCTATCACTTCTAGAGCCCCTAGCACACACATATCTCTGCTCAAGCCCCCTAGTGCACACCTAACTCTGGTTCTGGATACGTATCCCTCTTTTATCCCGTCCTTACCGACGATTGTTTCTTCACAAAGGCCGTAATGACGAACAACCCCTTCAAAGAAGGGATGTTGTAGTAAGCATGTATCACGTGGGGGGTGGGGGGGGGTGTCAGCGTCCACAATACCCACCGCTCTGTAACCGGTGAGCTCCAGGGGGGAACTACACCCCCATCCCTCTCTCTTTTCCCTGGCACAGATGTCCCATGGAGAGGTACTGGACCGTGACGTCACGGGTCGCGTGATGGGTGGGTCGTGACGGCTTCATCGCGTGATGGGGTAAGAGGGGATAGACACCCATTCAGCATCGCCAGCTGACCGAGACTTTTTCTCTCTCCTGGTGGCCGGCTGGACGCGAGTTTTACTTCCGTCTATATTAAATTACACAAAGATATTGTTCTTTTTTTCGGGGAAAAATTAATAACGCCCATGTCGGCCACACGGATGGTGTGCATGTTTCTGTCTTAAGGAGACTGGTATCAAGGTGTGATGGAAGGTAACGAGAACGTAAGATCTCCGAGGTCGACGACTGCAGTTTTTACTAATTTTTAAGACAAAAAACTTTTTTTTTTCTTTGTACACGATCAAATATTATCTCAATAGATACAATTAGTTTGATTTTCCCCGCAGAGTAATTTCAACGGTTACATACTGAATGTACAAAGAGCGAGTTTTTGTACCTGCTCTGTAGGATGTAAAGTTATATCAGAAGCTCACAAAGTATGAGCATCAAAAGCTCATCGTTGTTTGTAGTCTCTGAGACACATGTGTCAACACCACTATAAAAGTGTTTTTTTATAAATTACAAGAATGTTGAGTTTCTTGTATAAAGCCAATAATAAACCTAGCCTAACCTAACCTAAGCTAACCACTATCTTACGAGTAAGGAGACTGTTGACTGTAGTTTTATTATTTTAATGTAGGCTTGGTTATTATAAAGAGTAAGTTGGCTGATTACCAGACATGTTTGCCTTGTTGCCACGCCATGCGATGGTTTTCTCTCTGTACGCTTTTGATACACGGTCTATGTGTACGTTTGTTCCATATCTTCCGTGAACTTCTGATATGAGGTTTCTCCCTCTTGTCTTTGGTTTTGAATATTTTTTTTAATTTTGCAAAATGGTTTTTCAAATCTCAATTTGGCCGTTTCTAAAAATAAAATACAAAAAACCACACTACGATGCTACCTATGGTTCGAAATGCAATCTGTGAGGGAAGTGGGCTTTTGGAATTCAGTCTCATTAAAATCGTCCATCACGTGCCAATCAACTCTGTAATACAGTCGGCTAGAAATCGTAAATTTACACGAGCACTATTACACGTGGATTAAACATTAATGGAGATAAAGAGTTAATATAAGTTCCTAATACTGAACATTGTTGAAATATTTAATTATATTTGATAAAAACTGCATTGAAAAGGCCGGTTTTTTTTACCATTTTCAAAGGGCTTCACAGACAAACATTGTACACAAATCTTCATTCTGTCATAGTATAGACATACTGTAGTTATTAACAAGAAACTCTTTGTCGCTTTGTCCTCCATCGTCACCGCGGAAAATGTCGAGTAATCATTCAAATACGAATGCACTGCACACCTTTCTGGCAGATCGTACGTCTTTACCTTTCGGTTGTTGCCTTATCTTCCGAGTTGAGCACCGAGCCGGGAGATGAGTTGGGCCTACTACGATGCACACTTTTTACCTCTTTTCTAAAATTACACAAGACACAAGTAGAGCACCCCACAGCTCTAACACGAAACTTACCAATATTTAAAATAAATACACGTATCCAAACCTTTTTGTTGACGCCGTCTCTTGTTGCAGATTCCTCCGAGTCCGGTTCGCACAAAGGACGCGAGAGCGGTCGAAGTGGGGGTTCCAACAAGACGTCCGGGGACGGTAAGCCGACCAGGGTGCGTACGGTGCTGAACGAGAAGCAGCTGCACACCTTGAGGACGTGCTACAACGCCAACCCTAGGCCGGACGCCCTCATGAAGGAACAACTGGTGGAGATGACCCAGCTGAGCCCCCGCGTCATCAGGGTGTGGTTCCAGAACAAGAGGTGCAAGGACAAGAAGAAGGCGATACTCATGAAACAGCAGATGCAGCAGGAGAAGGTGAGGCCTCACTTGCATCCTCGCATCCTTCTGAGGACTTGATGGGGATTGCTTACTTTTGGGTTTTGGTCCCTTTTGGAGTTTTGTGGTTTTATTACACTCACAACTATACAAGTTTGTATAGTTCCTCTTAACAATTTGCTTAACATTTATAGGCCTAGGCCCATATTACGTCAAATTTTTCATTAATTGCATTAGAGATACTTTTTTGAGGTTTTTTTTATGAATCTCGAATCTTTCGAAGACTCAAGGATTCAACTGTCCCATCCATCTCTAGTTTTATTTCATCCCCTCTCCTCTCTAATAGAGATAATCCTTAACTACCTTCCTTAATCCTACTCCTAAGATTAATTTGTCATACTCGGATTCAGGAATATATGTGTTTCAAGGTCATTTCAGTGCTATATATTGAGCTTTGTGCTCTCGCCTCTGTTTCTCGCCCTCTGACAAGCTGACAACGTTGAGCTATGAGTGTCGGCATGAGGGGGAGAGGTCTCCATCTCCAGTATAACCTTGAAACACAAACAAATGACGACTAGTATAGTAACCGTGGGGTTAAAAGTGCCAAATGCAAGAAATAAATGGTATCGAGGCGATTTATTTACTCATTGATTGAGACTTGCTCAAGTTCCCGCTCAGATAATGGATTAAAGATTATTTTCTTTCTTAGCACTGCGTCTCACACGTTTCGTACGCCTATGTATTAAGTATGCTAATGTATAACGGACGAAGAAAGTTAAATTTACAGAAAGTGTACACACATTTGCATGGAAGAAGAGTGGGAATTTAAAAAAATCCTTAGTACACTCGATTGGGACTCAAACCCTGACCCCCCTGTTATGGGAATTCCAGTATATTGCGATATTTATTCGGGGTATTTAACACGTAAATTTTAATCCCGCTAATTGTACTGGGCCAGTTTGATTTGAGAAAAAAACCACTTCAGTGGATGAATGGTCTAAGGCGTCGTCACTCTCGTGTGAGACTTGCCTAATGATGACGGGGAGATCGGGTTTCGAATTGCATCGGGGCTACTAAGGGTGGTTTTTTCCTTAATGGTTTCCCACTACCCTTACACGCAAATGCGGGTACACTCTTTCTAAAATACTTACTTCTTCAACCCTGTCCTATTAGAGTAATTATCATATATGTGCATAACCTGACCAGGTAGTAAAACGCGGTGTTAAAAAAATCCACTAAGGTGGGATGGTAGGGAAGCGAGAAAAAAACAGTGTTTTTGCGGTTTTTATGGGAAAACTTTTTTTTTTTTGCCAAAATAAGTAAAATATTGCTCCATTACAAAAATAGAATATCAGTTTCTTTACATTTTGACCTCAGAATTTCTTGAATATCTGTCGAGGGTGTTCTGGAATTTAACGACAAATTTTTTCTTTCATTTGAAATGTTTATCCAATGCCGCTATGATCATGACATATATCCAAGAACTGTTGATATCAGCATGTAAATAAAACTAAACTCCATATTCTCACTGGAGCAATATTTTATTTACTGTGGCTAAAAAAATGTTTTGCTATGAAAACTGTAAAAACATTGGCCTTTTCTCGCGTCCCCTTCCATCACACCTTGAAGACAAATGTTCTAGTTTTTCAATCGTTATTTATTTTGATTAAAATGGGTAACGATTTTGTTTTATTGTGAATTATTATTTTCGGCCATGAACGAAAGTAAACATGACACCCTTAGCTCAGTAGAAAGGTGCGTTACCGTCCAAACAAGCCAAGGTGCTGGACGCACTAATTAGTAGAGTGGTATCTAGTTATCCTCGTCTGTAGGTGCTCTCCGACTGAACCGCCATAGTGCGAATTGAGCGGCGCGCTGGGCTATAGGTGCGCGCGCAGCTCTTGACTGGTCATGAATATTAGATGACTCTCCAACCTGTCCTTCCCTCCTGTGGCTTCTAGACCCTCACCGTCAACCCTCCAGATTCTGTGGAGCTGGAGCCGTTGAATGGTGGACAGATTGCCAGTTCTGTAGCTCCAGTCTTGTCGCCATAGGAGTAGCTCCAGTCTTGTCGCCATAGGAGTAGCTCCAGTCGTGTCACCATAGGAGTTGCTCCAGTCGTGTCGCCATAGGAGTAGCTCCAGTCGTGTCAACATAGCAGTAGCTCCAGTCGTGTCAACATAGGAGTAGCTCCAGTCGTGTCGCCATAGGAGTAGCTCTAGTCATGTCAACATAGGAGTAGCTCTAGTCATGTCACCATAGGAGTAGCTCCAGTCATGTTGCCATAGGAGTAGCTCCAGTCGTGTCAACATAGGAGTAGTTCCAGTCATGTCACCATAGGAGTAGCTCCAGTCGTGTCAACATAGCAGTAGCTCTAGTCGTGTCAACATAGGAGTAGCTCCAGCCGTGTCACCATAGGAGTAGTTCCAGTCGTGTCACCATAGGAGTTGCCCTAGTCGTGTCACCATAGGAGTAGCTCCAGTCGTGTCACCATAGGAGTAGCTCCAGTCGTGTCACCATAGGAGTAGCTCCAGTCGTGTCACCATAGGAGTAGCTCCAGTCGTGTCACCATAGGAGTAGCTCCAGTCGTGTCAACATAGGAGTAGCTCCAGTCGTGTCACCATAGGAGTAGTTCCAGTCGTGTCACCATAGGAGTTGCCCTAGTCGTGTCACCATAGGAGTAGCTCCTGTCGTGTCAACATAGGAGTAGCTCCTGTCGTGTCAACATAGGAGTAGCTCCAGTCGTGTCACCATAGTAGTAGCTCCAGCCGTGTCACCATAGGAGCAGTTCCAGTCGTGTCACCATAGAAGTAGCTTCAGTCGTGTCACCATAGGAGTAGCTCTAGTCGTGTCACCATAGGAGTAGCTATAGTCATGTCACCATAGGAGTAGCTCCAGTCGTGTCACCATAGGAGTAGCTCCAGTCGTGTCAACATAGGAGTAGCTCCAGTCGTGTCAACATAGGAGTAGCTCCAGCCGTGTCACCATAGGAGTAGTTCCAGTCGTGTCACCATAGGAGTTGCCCTAGTCGTGTCACCATAGGAGTTGCTCCAGTCGTGTCACCATAGGAGTAGCTCCAGTCGTGTCACCATAGGAGTTGCCCTAGTCGTGTCACCATAGGAGTAGCTCCAGTCGTGTCAACATAGGAGTAGCTCCAGTCGTGTCACCATAGGAGTAGTTCCAGTCGTGTCACCATAGGAGTTGCCCTAGTCGTGTCACCATAGGAGTTGCTCCAGTCGTGTCACCATAGGAGTAGCTCCAGTCGTGTCACCATAGGAGTTGCCCTAGTCGTGTCACCATAGGAGTAGCTCCAGTCGTGTCAACATAGGAGTAGCTCCAGTCGTGTCACCATAGGAGTAGTTCCAGTCGTGTCACCATAGGAGTTGCCCTAGTCGTGTCACCATAGGAGTTGCCCCAGTCGTGTCACCATAGGAGTAGCTCCAGTCGTGTCACCATAGGAGTAGTTCCGGTCGTGTCACCATAGGAGTTGCCCTAGTCGTGTCACCATAGGAGTTGCCCTAGTCGTGTCACCATAGGAGTAGCTCCAGTCGTGTCACCATAGGAGTAGCTCCAGTCGTGTCACCATAGGAGTAGCTCCAGTCGTGTCACCGTAGGAGTAGCTCCAGTCGTGTCACCGTAGGAGTAGCTCCAGTCGTGTCACCGTAGGAGTAGCTCCAGTCGTGTCAACATAGGAGTAGCTCCAGTCGTGTCAACATAGGAGTAGCTCCAGTCGTGTCACCGTAGGAGTAGTTCCAGTCGTGTCACCGTAGGAGTAGCTCCAGTCGTGTCACCGTAGGAGTTGCTCCAGTCGTGTCACCATAGGAGTAGCTCCAGTCGTGTCAACATAGGAGTAGCTCCAGTCGTGTCACCGTAGGAGTAGCTCCAGTCGTGTCACCATAGGAGTAGCTCCAGTCGTGTCGCCATAGGAGTAGCTCACGTCGTATCTGCCTAAATGACTATTAGGCCTAAACATAATTTGTGGCCTCTACTGATACAGGTTTACCACGCACCTAGAAGACAGAGAAAACATTGGAAAATATTTGTTTGGAAAACTTCAGTGGCAGCTTTTTTAATTAAAATAGCCCAATAAAATGAGTGGGTTATTTGTTAAATTTATTGACACTTGACTGCAAGCTTTAAATCATAGTTTCCAAGCCGCAGGCCTGCATACATGCTTTGTCAGGCCCACATAGTGTTTTTTTTTAATATTGAACTTACTATTAACACATTTAAAGATTGGGAGATTTTACATAAACGTCAGAATTCCGGTTTATCTATAAAAAATCAGTTCTACCAACATTTAAAAGGTGCCGGGTGCCCAGTTACAGATCAAAGGCCTAAATTATTACGAAGTAATCATTCAATATTGTCTTATTTATATTTTTTTCAATTTCGAATTAAAAATATATGTTGAAGTTTATTTGTTATACTGCATTCTTATACCATAGTTCAGTAAAAAAGAGTATCAATTTTTTTTAAATGTTTATTACACCTGTAGACATTTGAGATTTCAACCCAAGATCTAAATATTAGCTAATTATAATATTGAGTAAGCAATCCAAAAGCTGGTTCTAATGTGTTTACAAATATCCAAACCTACAGCTAGTAGTGTCGCCCTCCCACATCATTTAGGAGAGGGAGGTCCTAAAAGTACGATAGTTTCTTTCTTTTCTTTTCTGAATTTTTATGAGCAAGCGAGAAAAACCTACAAATTTTATTAAAAAGATATCTCTTACACCTAACAAGGATTTTTTACATACCACAATCGACATGGGACCGATGGCTTTACTTCCCATCCAAAGGAAGTTGTGCAACGGATTTTAATCGCGTCAGTATAACTCTGACAGGTTTAAACCCACGAACATCAGGTTGTGCGGCGATCACTTTGTCCCACGACCAGTGAGGTCAATCTGTAAATATTGTGTATGTATTTATTTAAAAAAATGCTAGCTGAAAGAGTAAGCATGCCAATTAAAAAACATGTCTTCCCTCTCTCATCGGCCATCACTTTTCCTGGAACATTTGGTTGAGTAACCGCAGAATATATTGCCCCTTCCCGTTCTAAATACCAACCTCGTGGCCTTACACTAGTCGAATTGATGAAAAATGGAAATTCCTTCTCACTTACTATTACTACACGCACTATTATTTCCAGCCTGTTGTCTGGGCCACTTTTCTATTCAAGCCATATATTCTCCACTACCGGCTTGTCGTAGCTTCACATGCCTTATAATATAACTTAAAGACTAATACAGGCACGTCACCCAGTCCCCGGCTTTTAATTTATCACTCTTAAAGGATAAACCTACATTTCATCAATGATGAATTTTCATTCATGCCGGGAATCGAATCCAGGACCCTTAGCTTAGTAGACAGACATGCTATCGACCGAGCTAAGGTGTCTACTTTCTATTTGTCACTGTATTCTCTAAAATGTCTGGTAAATTGGGAATTTTTTTTTACAAATCCCCGAAAAACACAGACAATTTTTTATCAAGAAAATTACACCTTTGTAGATAATAATTGACCCAAAACGGTATCTATTGAAAATATGACACTGACTCGATTCAGTGGCTACATGGTTTTAGGCGCAACTCTCGCAGCAGATTTCCTTGCCAATTATGGTGATTTCGGGGTTTAGACCCGATCGGAGGTACCGAGGGTGGTATTTCCAAAATTGTCTTAACCACTCTCCCTCCACGTAAGTGCGGGCACACTTCATATAAATTATACTTTCCTAGCAGTTATTCTAATAGTATACATTTTCTGCTGGTCTAGAGGTGTATAACTATATATATATGGACTTTTCCTGATGGCCATTATCTAAATACTATGGTCCCATTTCCGTAAGAAGAGCTTTAGCTGACAGCCATAAAAGTTAACAGATCTACTTTCATGTCAATCTCTGTAATGTGTGTCTCACTTTAAATCATTGCCTGTAAAATAATACTAATAATACGTTTTATTAAAATATTATCAATCTTGGCCGCAAAAAGCGCGTCTCTATTTTCCAAGACGCCCTTCCTATGAAAATTAGACCATACTTGTGCGCATCATTACAACGTTATACTAAGTAGTAAGCAACGTTCCTAAGTAGTGAGCACTAAGTAGATTCTTAGATCATCGAGAACGTGCAAGGATGAAGCTCATGAGGTTATAATGGTGTGTTCTGTATTTACAAGCAAGTAAATGTGCGCCGGCCCCACCATATTCCACCGTTACCACCAAGCCGGTGGCAGATTGTAAACCAGGCATGGAGCAAACTCCGGAGAGAGACGTGCCTGTGATATTGATTTGTCATTGGGAAGCTGTCAGCCGCAGTCTCACTTGCTCCATCCGACCCCTCCCTCACTACCCCCCCCCCCTCCACCCTAAAATACACTCCTCTCCAAGAACCGCCACCCTCATCCGCCACAGTGTCCCATCCACTTCTTCTGTTACTGTTTACTCTGAGGGGGATGCATGCTTGCGAAAGATGGTCCTCTCGCATTGGGGAGGGAGTTTGTTCTTTGCGCAAAGTTCCTTTTGTGCTAGATGATGTTCTCTTTAAGCCGTGTCCAAACTAGAACAGAAATCAGAACATAACATGTTCGCAATTACTCTCAAAGTACATGCTTGTTGTTCTGTTCGCTGTGGCCGGAGTGTCCAGACTTGAACAAAACATTTACGCTAAAATCTTCGTGATGTGTTTCCATAGTTGATAACTTCATAATTTGTCTTTCCATCTAGCTCAGTGGTTGTTTGGGTGATCTGATTAACAAATTGAAAATTAGATTTAAAATGAGTGCATATCCGGAGTACCAGTTTTATAACTAGAACAGAGACTGGGTTTGAACTAGAGGGGACTAAAGTAGTCTTTTGCAAGGCCAACCTTTGGACGCTGTCTTGTGTTGAGAGATAAACAAGATCTGGTAGAGATGGTCTTGAATTGCATGCACTCTCAACATTTATTTAACGAGAGGAGCTTCCCTAAACACTCGCATCTCCATGAATAACTTATCTTCACACAGATTGAAACTATTTTATTTAAACATAAATGTTACCGTATTAAATCAGTTCTAGAATGTGTTCATTTTTCCAGAGAGAAAGAGCGAGATAAATTGAGAGAGATAATGAGTGCCACTGAACTGCGACTTGCCCGAACTAATTCTCAACAGCAAACTGACGCTACACACAGATAAAAAAAAATTGCGAGAGAGGTAGCAGGTGACCAGACAAAGGGTGTCTGTCAATTTCTCCTAAATGCAGCCAGAATAGATACAATAGGGGAAACGCAGTGAGGGAAATAACTAGTTAGTGGTAGGCCTACCTACAGTAAGTAGTGCTTTGTGTAGGTCCGGCAAATAAGAAGAAATTCAATATCGGTAATGAGATGAGTACGCGCGCGCAAACAGCAACGGTTCAATATATATTTATCACACACAAAGAAGTACACTCGTCAATATGACTGCTGTCATGCCAATGATTGGATGTTCAGGTAAAGCTCGCCATTACGTCCAAAATACTCCTGGCCCAGACACGAACACCCTTAGATGTGGTGGGCAAAAACCGACAACTGGTGGATCGGGCTCAAACATAACACAGAAAAACTAACAATTTTTGTTACGGGTAAATGTTCGGGAAACCATCTACACTGTTGGAAAACATGTTTGCGAACAGTTTGGTTTGTGTTATGTTGTAGTCTGGACGGCTTCACGTGCTTTTATTGAGAGCATTAATCCATTATTGCACAGTTTTAGATAGAAAGATGCCACGCAAATGTGGGTACACTAATTTCAAATTCATCTTTTTTGATCCGTAGCTTATTCGAGTAATTAGTACAAATGCGTACAACCGGAACTGGTAGTAAGACGTGATGCCAAAATAAGAAGATCCAAAAACTAAATTCCTGGGAAGCGAAAGATATATAAGGGTGGGGGG